>SNQJ01S0010384.1:0-22405 GCA_010110895.2 Picea sitchensis | reverse complement strand
ATATATATATATATATATATATATATATATATATATATATATATATATATATATATATATATGAGACAAAGGGTACAATTGTAATGAAAGGGTGCAATGAATGGTCCTAGACGACATACAATATAACACTAGAAATGTAATAATTCAATATATAGGGCTTAATAAGGGGTTTTATACATAACACAGGGCTTTGTATGGAGTTTTTTCTAGGGCTTAGCAGAACATGCCATTGAGGATTGCAAGCCCCACAGTACAATAAAGGTGTTTACATCTCATTCATGGAGCAAATGAGTTAGAGTTGATAGGAAGAGGTTTGTTGGAAGAAGGGCATAAAGGCATATCTCATAAACCAACATGAGAAAGTATCATGAACATGATTTGATTTGAGGCCTTGGATGATAACTAGAAAGACTATACCACCAAGTATGATTTCTGAATGCACTAGATGAAAATAACACATAAGGAAGACCATCCAAGAAGCTGTTGAAACACACACTGACATTGAGAGAGGGGGTGAATCAGTGTCTGAAACTTTTGTCTACTTTTCACACTTTCATAGATTAACTAAATTAACTGAATAAGATATATGCAGTTCAATTAATTATTCATAAACATTTATAACACAAATTGTATGAAGTAGATAAAATATCATTATTTTCTTTATTTAACTTGAATGAATACAAATAAAATCAATAATTTAATATCTTCAACTTCAACTGAATATGAGAGATCAAACTCTCTTATACAAGACTCGGCTTGTAGTTCTCAGATCCAGCTAAGAAATGAGGAATCCAACCCTCATAACAAGACCCAGCTTGTTGATCTCAGCTCCAACTGAGATGTGTCTAATCCTCATGACAAGACTGAACTTGTAAACAGACACCAACCTGATAGAATGAACTTTCATTCAATCCAATATGTGTGTGTGTGTGTGTGTGTCCACCAAGACACCCTTCTTCTCTTTGTATTCCATTGGTTATATAGTCCTCCAAGGGGTTCGACTTGGAAACAATGTGTCATTTTGGAATGAAATATTGCACCCCTTCATTTAATTAAGAAAATGGTAACTTTTACTAATTGATTTTCGTACTCCAAATTAGACATCTATTTTCATATGAATATTATGGAGCGATGGAAACGAATTTTAAAATTCTACAACATGGGTTTTGTGCAAAACATGCCTAATAAATCAACTTGTGAGAAATATCCCCAGAAAATTTGCGAGGTGGCTGGTACAGGCAGTTATTTGAAATCAACTTGCCCAGATTTTCCTTTCATTGTCGGATGCAAGATCAACTTCAGTACATTTTACCTTTTCATAAATGTCTAAATCGACCTCTATATATTTCCTTTGTTGGTGACTAGTTAAACTCAAGTTGTAAACATTTTACTTGATGGTGGATATTAAAATCGGCTCCCTTTCAACTGCTAGTCACTAAATATTCGACTTGGTCTCGCCCTTTTTCATATTTCCTTCCTTATTCGACTGACAAACATCTTTTGGTTGACTCAACTAGAAGAAATTCGACTTGAGTTCGATTCTGATCGACCCAACTTGCTTCAGCCTCAACCTGACTTGATTTAAGTTTACTTCGACTTCAACCTTTGGGGCAATTTAGTTTACTTCTTTCTTGGACCGACTCAACTTAGAAGAAAACCAACTTGAGTAATTTGACTTTGGTCGTCCCAATTTGCTTTGGTCAACTTGTATTTCCTAACTCAATTTTCTTTGACTTCGACCTTCAAGGTGATTTACTTCACTTCTACTTGGACCGACTCAATTTAGAAGAAAACTAACTTGTGTAATTCGACTTTGGTCATCCCTACTTGTTTTGGCTGACTTGTATTTCCTGACTCAATTTTCCTTCGACTTCGAATTTCGGGGTAATTTACGTCACTTCTACTCAGACTGATCTTTGACTTCTTCGACTTCGACTTCTACTTATCCGACTTCGACCTTCGACTTTTTTTACCTCTTCGATTTCAACCTTCAATCTCTTTGACTTCAACTTCTTGCTGAGATGTTTATACCATACTTCTTGATATCTACTACATTTTGTTTGACTTCGACCTTTGACTTTTTCGATTTTAACTTCTTGTTGAGATGTTTATACCAGACTTTTTGATATCTACTGCATTTTATTGAAACACTCGACTTTGATCCTTTCTCCTTGCATTTATTTAGTCAGCTTGACCCATTTAATTGTTTCAACTCAACTTAAGGTTTGACTGGTCGAGAAAATTGTTTCTGACTTGACTTAAGGCTTGATTGGTCGAAAATTTTCTTGCTGAGACTTTTATATCAGACTTCTTGACTATCTGACTTGTATGGATCCATATTGGACTCTCCATTTACCCTTTTTGTCTAGACAATTTCTTATTTTGTGCATGGATGTTAATAACACATTCCACCATAGACCATATTGCCACTAGGATGAGTGCATCAAGTATATATAATATATTTAGTCAATATTATCCTTCTATTGACATTCAAGTCACCTTCATAACATTATGTCCAATATTGACAATGCTTAACATTCAAGTACCTTCATAACATTATGTCCAATATTGGCAATGCTTCTCAAACCAATCAATCAATGATACTCCACCTATCTATCAAGGTTGACATCAATGACAACCAAATTTCCAACAATCTCACCCTTTGTTATTGATGACAACCTTAGTAAAATAATCTTACTTCCCTTGTGAATGTATTATGTATTTTGAGTCCTCTGAGTTGACTTTGTTTGACATCAATGACAAAGGGGATATTTATTTTCTCTTTCCCTCAGATGATGCTCCTGCTGAGGTGATGCTTCTATCATAGTCATTTTATTCTGTAGTAACCAACTTCAACTTTACCTCTTTAGAAATAAGATTAAATTGGTCATAGTATCTTCTGATGTAGTGTTTCTTCAAATACTTCTAAACATGAAACTTTTAAGCTATAATCCTGTTCTAACCAGGCTTCACTTTCTTCTAGACTGCTCCTAATTTCTTCATTATGTTATTCATCTGAGTAGCTGGTTCATTAATGGATTATGATGCAACGTAGTCAGTCATCTCACTAGAAGTTGCTAAGGATTATAGGAAACAAGACTTAATCTCACCTATTGTCCTTCAAGTGTTTCCTTTGTAAGGTTTATTCTGTGTTTTAATTATCATAAGATCATAATCAAGGACAAACCTAATTCTTTCCTAAATCCTTCTTCCTTCCTTCAATTCATCATTTTCGGTTGATGGGGAATTTAGTAGTTCATCAGTTGGAAAACTTCCAGAATCTTCTTTGCTCAATTCTAATATTTGGTCATCATCATCACTGTTTTGTACAACAAAACGTTCTTCATTTTCTTCTTTGAGATTTTTCGTTTGTATTTTTCTTTCATTGACTAATGGACTCTTGATTTTATGGATATTATCAAGATCTATAGTTGTATCATATTCTTCTTTAGAAAGTTTTTGAAGTTGATCAACTTTATATGCAAAATTCTGATTTTCACTTTTCTTATTAGAACTTTCACCCATCATTCCTTTATTATCAACCTCATCAATTTTAGGTGTAATATCTTCATTCTCTTGGAGCTTTGTCTTTTATGAATCTTTGTAGCTTTGTTCTGATGTCTTTCTCCAAATATTTCCATGAGGCACTCTGTTTGTTGGACCTTTCCTTTCTAAATTTGTCTTTTGAGATTTGTCATTTCTTCTTTTCTTCCAAACTTCATTAGCTTTCCTTTTTGAATTGTATGGATTATTCTTCAGGGGTAGACTTCTTGATTTTCTATAGTTTTGGAGTTTGCGCCCAAACTTACCACAATTGTAGCATCTCATTATATGACAAAACTTTGTTGTGTGCCCAATATAGTTGCATCTCCAACATCTAATTAAGTTATTGGACCTTACTGAATTTTTCTTTTCGGGACTCTTGCACTCCAATGCTTTGTGACCAAAGTTATGACAAGAAAATCAATACACATTGAAGGTGTTTCCATACTCGAGTCTGTTGTGACATGAGAAGTCTTCATTTTGATATGTTTCTTGTTTTTTACTTTTATAGCTTCCTTCCTTGACAAAGTTCATGGTTTTTTTTTGGTTTGTGAATGTACCTTTTTCCTTTGAGGAGTATGATCTTTTATCATGTTTATGAATGGTGCTCCATTTGCTACCTTCTTCTTTCTAATTGTATCCAAGACTGGTTTTGTCATTAGTTGGTCTTTGACCGTTCCAGATCCTATCTAGGATAGTTGAGTTGTTTTGGAATTTGACAGTTGCTTTTGTCTTTTCGTTCTTCTTTTTGAGGTTGATAACTTCCAATTCCAACATTGACATGTTTCTTCCTTTTTAGTCAATTGGATCTTCGAGGATTCTTCTCATTCCTTACCTTCTTCAAGTTGAGTTTTTAGATTGATGACCATTTCTTTTGTATCATCCAAGACTTATGTGCAATTATTGGTTTTGGCATATGTCTTCAACTCTTCTATTTCTTTTGTTACATAAACAACTTTAGTCTTCAATCTTTTAATTTCTTCCTTGTTTTCTAGCTAAATCCTTTTGAGTTTGATGACTTCCAATTCCAACGTGTGGCACAATTCTTCATTTTTAGTCAATTGGCTCTTCAGGGTTTCTTCAATTTCTTTAGCTTCCTCAAGTTGAGGCTTTAGAGTGTTGACCAATTCTTTTGTTTCTTCTAAGTATTCTATGCATTTATTGAATTTGTCATACATCTTCAATCTGTTCATTTCTTTTGTTAGATTAGCAACTTCAGTCTTCAATCTTTTGATCTCTTCTTCTTTGTATTCTAGCAAAGTCTTTTGTTGTTTCTCTTCATGGTTGTTAGATTGATCTAACAGTTGTAGTAGCAACATATCTTTCTTTTGAAGTTTCTCCAACTCTTCTAAAGTGTACATAATTGTGTATTCAAGATGGTTGAGAACATCCTTAGTAACTTCAATATATAGACCATTTACTGGTTCCATACTAATCACTTCAACTGTAGCTACAACATGAGTCTTAAAATCTAATAGTTTTTCTTTAGTGAATACTGAGGTATTCATCAATTCCTTGATGTAGTCTTCTATGTTGATGACTGGGGTTTGCATCAATTCTTTGATGGAATTGTCCTCTTTTGTGTTTTGTTCTTTATTCTGACTAGAATTCTCTTTATCGATATTTTGTTCTTCAATCTAATTAGATTTCTCCATTTCTGAGTTTTGTTCTTTAATCTGATTGGATTTCTCTATTTCTTTGTTTTGTTATTTATTTTGATAAGAATTCTCTAGTTGGAGCCATAGTACTTTAGTTGAGGTGCAGTTTCCCATCTTTTGTTTGACTTGGTCTGAAAATCCATTCTGGATTGCCTTTAATGCTATTGATTTATTTATCTTTGCTTCTTTTGCAGTTTTGGATTTGTTTTTTTGAAGTAGTTAAATACCAAGGCTTACATACTACTGAATCCCAAACGCCAGATCCTCTTGACTTCAGATACCTTTTCATTCTTTCCCTCCATGAAGAGTAGTTTGGTATATCAAATAAGAAAGCTTCATTTGTGGAGAGGGCCATTTGTCCACCCATTTGTGTGCTTAGGAGGATCTTCATTCCAGTGATTAGACTGTTTTGCTTGAAGAAAAATCGCTCTGATACCGATTGTTGAAACACACACTGACACTAAGAGGGGGGGTGAATCAATGTCTAGAACTTTTGGCTAGTTTTCACACTTTCATAGATTAACTAAATTAACTGAATAAGATATATGCAGTTCAATTAATTATTCATAAACATTTATAAGACAAATTGTATGAAGTAGATAAAATATCATTCTTTTATTTATTTAACTTGAATGAATACAAATAAAATAAATCCTTTAATATCTTCAACTTCAACTGAATATGAGAGACCCAACTCTTTGATAGAAGGCCGAGCTTGTAGTTCTCAAATTACACTGAGAAATGAGGAATCCAACCCTCATAACAAGACCTGCCTTATTGATCTCATATCCAACTGAGATGTGAGGAATCCAATCCTCGTGACAAGACTTAGCTTGTAAACATGCACCAACCTGATAGAATGAACTTTCATTCAATCCATTATATATATATATATATATATATATATATATATATATATATATCCACCAAGACACCCTTCTTCCCTTTGTATTCCTGTAATGTTCCCAAGCCAAGATGCCAAAAACATTGTGTTTTTATTGATTTTTATGTACTTTCTGGTTGTGGCATTTCATCAAACACTTTGCTTATTTTGGTCTTTTAGGTTGCGCTAGGGTTTATACTGATGGTTTTTATGTGTGTTTGTAGCAACAATAAAGAATATATATCAATGGAACATACCTCAACAAGATACAAGATCAACAACACAAGGAATAACCAAAAATACCTCAGATCTGATTTTATTCATAACAATGGTTGTCCTCATACAAAATGGAGCAGATCTGGAATACATATAAGATAGTAGAGTGTATGGTTGATATGGCCTCCAAAATACATGATAGAGATGAATACCTAGGATTCCCAAAGCCACACCAAGATGGATACAAGAGATATGGCGGATCTATCATTTTCTTTGGTTGTTGGTGATGTTTCCTCTAGCAAGGTTGTGCCCTCCCTGACTGTAGCCAACCAATAATTCGCCCCCCTAGTATATGACCTCCAAATACCATGAAACTACCCCCACAATGTAGATCGGGACCTGGAGATGACATGCAAAGCAAAGTCGATGTCTATCTCGCAAATAAAACCTCCCAACTCAATGCCTCCTAAGGGAGAGTTGTGCCTGCCTTCAGAAATCCTCCCAAGCCACAACAAATAAGCCTGCAAGAGAAATCCTTCCCCAATGGATGCAAAAGGGTGCTATAGTGATAGAGATGGATTCTAGAACAACATTTGCAGTAGATCTGACCTCCTCAAACCAAAATTAATTCCCCTTCCTCAAGTGGTGTGCCCCTCCTGCTGAAACCCCGACTAATGTGTACCTCCTCTCTCTGAACCTGTGGAATCCACCTGTGACTGAATAGATCTGATGTATAATGGTGAGGGAGGAATATTTCACCTTTGTGACCAAGCTTGGACCAGGTTGGGTGGGATATTTCACCACCAAGATGATCTCTAGGGTTTGTTAAGTCAAAACCCTCAAAACCCCCAAGTGCATGGGCTCACTAGCAAGAAGCCAGATATCAATTGTTAAACAACATAATGAGAGAATAGAGGCCCCTATCTCTCTTTTATCCTCCCTGCTTACCTTGTCTCTTCAAGTGACTTTTACTTTATTTAATTATTAATTAATTAATTAAATCACTTTAATTAATTAATTAACCATTTTACCTCTAGAAAGTGGTTTTTCTCTCCTTGTGGCTTCTCTGGCCACTGAAAGTCACTTCTCATCATCTGATCGTGTAGTCTTATTCTTCTCGATTCCAATGAGCTATTACAATAAGAGGTTCTTCCAAGTATTATGCCCAATATGACCTCCTTGGTGAATTTAATTAACATATAAGCCCAAAATAACTCAAAATTATGGAAATCGTCGAAATGCCACGAAACCAAAGCCAAGTTGTGCGGAATGGATCATGATGTTGAAATAAGATGACTGATGCAAGTCGGACCCAATAAAACCCTTCAATAACTCATGAACTCGCTATCACTCCCGTCTGGCTACTCTGGTCAGCATAACACTCTGTAATATAATGATGTCCAAAAGTGGGGACATTACAGTCCTCCCTGCTAGAAAATTGCTTGTCCTCGAGCAATAATTGAGTCAATCCACATATAATACAGGGGTCCCATGTCCACCTATGGGACACAGAGTAGGCTCCATCCAAAGTTGAACTATCACGCACTCTACCCCCTGGATCCCATATTAAGACGTGAACTGCAATACCCTGTAAGACATAATCCTGTAACATATCAACACCATGAGTCTCCTGCAAATGACACCTGGCCTCAACCCATAATGATTCTATCCTCCAATTCCATACCAAGACCAACATGGTCTGCACCAACTGAACATGTTGCTGCCATAGTGAGGTACTACAAGACCTCAATGAATCACCCTCAAGTGACGTGCTCCCCTAAATACCGAATCTCAGTGGAAAGTCAAAGTGACCTTTCCCTGCAAAGATCCACTCACCTCTGTTACTTGATGAGATGCTTAGCCTTGCAATCCCTAGGTCCCATTCTAGTCTATGCCCAAGATCACCACGATGACGTTGCACTACTCTGATCATGACTATCTGCTCATAGTATGCATACTGGATCCTCCACTCCTGGGTCCTCACGCTGAAATACCTATGAAAATTGGACCTGCTATCAAGAAGTTGCACCTATAAAAGTATCTATGTGGAAGTAACATTTGCCCAACCATATCCATACTCGATCATGAGTATCAATAGGGAGAACCTGTCTTGCCCCATCGGTCAAGCCTCTGCAAGCCCTCTCAAAACCATCCAAGAGTGAAGTATGTTGCTCTGTGGTGCAACCTGGACCATCATAAGATGAAACACCCTACTAACCAAATGGACTCCCATATCCCATGGAAAAATTGGAAGTTCATTACTTCCAATCCCCACTAACTGCTCATATGTCATACCGATAACTGTCGGAAGCCCTCCATGCTCATCCTCGTGAGAATATGAATCTGTGTCACCCTCTGAGATATCTATTATCTCATGGCCTATGATGCTCACCATCACGCCCAAGGTCTCAACTGTCTGTCTCTGATGATCCACCCCTATCATGTTGTATGCAATAAAATCACTCATGTTAGGTAGTCCCGACCTATCAACTCTCCATGTCTCCTTCCACTGTCTATCTCCCCCTATGTTGTTGTCAATGATGAAAGTGTCAGGAAAGGATAACAAAAACATTTGTAATCCACTGTAGGACTAGAAAGTATCATATGCTTTGGTTAATCCCAAGGATTCAACCAAAAGCTTGTCCACTGCTACCCATGGTAAATACTCTCTTGTAATCATCATTGAACCCCAATCATCAGGTACAACTGGGGGTAACTCCACAAAATGTTGGTCCATCACTCTCCCACCATCATCACTCCTATAGTTGTTGCTACTATGAGGGTGATCTCTCAGAACTATGTGTTGTTGCAAAGGAGAGGGATATCCATGCTCAACTAAGTGTGTCTCCTCCCTGCAATCCAATGCGTCCCTCTGAATCCCATTGTACACCTCGGCATGTCTCTATGAACTATCACTCACCATTTATGCTCCTACATACTCATGTAATCTCGTGTATACTCCTACAACATCATGGATCGTGGGTGTACTACTGGGTCAACCTCTACATGAAGGTCAGTCAATCCTGGAACACAAATGGAAGTGTCCTCATAACTGCCCCTGGCTCTAGAGTCCCCATGCATATGTGAGTGCTCGATTGTCTCAAAGATCCTCATGGATGGTAGCTCCTTTGACACATGGAAATCCTCCTGTGTCTTTGGATCATATCTCTCCATACTCATCAGTGATCATGGGTACTCCTCATGCTCCTTCCTCAACTAGTGCTCCTCTGCTAAACCACCAACATCCTCTAGCAATGTCGCTGAAGGATATATTTGGCTCTCTACTAAGATTGATGTAGTGGATCTCTGTCTAATATCCTCAAGGAGCTCCTCTGATTTGGACTATGATTCTTGAAGGGTTGTTTATGTGCCTTCCAAGAATCCTTGTGTGCTCCCCAACTCATGAGTGAGTCGGTCCACCTCCAACTCCTGCTCCCTTAAGGCCCTGTGATACATCTCGCCAACCTCCAATAGCTAGTCTTTGTCCATCAAAAATTGATGGTCTTCGGCCCTCATCATAGTCACTCTCTCCCTGAGATTATGAAATTCATCCATGGAAAATCCCCCATTTGAACTATCATGTGTCATTAATTCCCTCCGGCAACAATCTGCCACCAATGCATGTGTGTCATCAATGCGCCGAGTGGTTGCCATGATCATGTCCTCACTGACTCTCAACTGTCCTACCAAGTATCAGGACTCTTGATCACAGTCCTGCTGAGGTGCCACCTCGTGCCCCTCACTACTAGTGTCAACCCTGGAATCCCCAACAACACTCTCTGCAAAAGATAAGGTAGTGAAATTCCCACTGTCCACTACGCTACGGGGTCCTTTGGTATGCCACAACACACCATCACCAACTTCTACCCCCATCTGAATCACAATGTATCCTGTATGGGTAGATGTATCCTCCTGTGCACTCACCCTGTTACTATCATCTGCACCTAGATCCCATAAAGATGTGTCCAGACACGTTCTATGGTCATCCCGACCAATAAGGGGTACATCCTCATCACTGCAGACCATTCCTAGAAGTAAGTGTCCCATAAAACTGCCAGTCTCCCCAACCTGATCAAACAATGGAGTCTCCAAAAGAAATGACTCACTCTATTCATATCGATACGTATGTGTAAGGTAAATTGTTTGCAAGTCATGTCTCTCCTCATGGGTCTGTGGATCTGTATGTCCCTGGTGTGCATCCCTCACACAAGGCTCCTCCACCCTATCATAGATGCCACTGATATCCTCATGTATCGCGGCTATCATAGGTTTCTGAAAAGATGACAAATGTGGCACGGTCATCATAGAAGGATCATCCTGTATAGGTGCTGACACATGTGAATCTTCACTAGTGTCACCACTATGTTGAAGTGTATGGTTATAAACACTATGTGATATGAATACTAACGCACATGTTCTATCATCCTGTCCATCCAACCATCCCTCCAATGCGCAAGGGTCACTATCCTCCCCAAGTGTGCAAGAGTCACTAGCCTCCACAAATGTTCAAGAGTCACCAACCTCCTCGAATTGCTCTAAATATGAATCTATGGTTGCATCCCCATGCATCTCCTCATCCTCATTGTCATAGCGCACCTCAATAATGTGTCTCTTACCTCTACCCCTACATCTATGATCTGGTTCCCAAGGCACTTTGCAACTGTAGCAAACTTGCCTGCTCCTAATGGGTGTAGGAATAATTTGTTCTTCCTTCCATCTAGCTACTCTGGATTTATTTTCTTCTGTTATTCTGACCCATTGTGTAACCTCATCTTGTCTCCAACTAGGATTTTTAAAGGATACAAACTAATGGAATGTTATTAGATTCCTGATAATCTCGTTGAGGGTTTGATATTCCCTCTCACAATCAACAATCCCTCTAGCAAAATCCCACATCTCCATCTCTCCTTACGGAAGACCCCTTGAGCTGGTAGGAGTTATGGCTCTGCATGCATGCGCTAATCCCCAGTGGTTGGGAGGATCAATGCTCTGATACCACTGTAATGTTCTGAAACCAAGATGCCAGGAACATTGCATTTTTATTCATTTTTATGTATTTTCTGGTTGTGGCATTTCGTCAAACACTTTGTTGATTTTGGTCTTTTAGGTTGCTCTAGGGTTTATACTGATGGTTTTTATGTGTGTTTTTGGAAACAATAAAGAAGATATAGCAACGGAACATACCTCAACAATATACAAGATCAACAACACAAGGAATAACCAAAAATACCTCAAATCTTATTTTATTCATAACAATGGTTATCCTCATACAAAATGGAGCAGATGCGGAATACATATAAGATAGTAGAGTGTATTGTTGATATAGCCTCCAAAATACATGATAGAGATGAATACCTAGGATTCCCAAAGCCACACAGAGTTGGATACAAGAGATATGATGGATCTACCCTCTTTTTTTTGTTGGTGATGTTTCCTCTAGCAAGGTTGTGCCCTCCCTGACTGTGGCCAACCAATAATTCAACCCCCTAGTAGATGACCTCCAAATACCATAAAACCACCCCCACAATGTATATCGGGGCCTGGAGATGACATGCAAAGAAAATTTGGGGTCTATCCCACAAATACAACCTCTCAACTCAATGCCTCCTAAGGGAGAGTTGCACCCCCCTTCAGAAATCCTCCCGAGCCACAACAAATAAGCTTGCAAGAGAAATCCTTCCCAAATGGCTGCAAAAGGGAACTATAGTGATAGATATGGCTTATAGAACAAGATTTGCAATAGATCGAACCTCCTCAAGGAAAAATGAATTCACCTTCCTCAAGTGGTGTGCCCCTTCTGCTGAAACCCCCACTGATGCGTACCTCCTCTCTCTGAACCTGTGGAATCCACTTGTGACTGAATAGATCTGATGTAGAATGGTGAGGCATGAATATTTCACCTCTGTGACCAAGCTTGGACCAGATTGGGTGGGATCTTTCACCACCGAGCTGATCTTTAAGGTTTGTTAAGTCAAAACCCTCAAAACCCCCAAGTGCATGGGCTCACTAGCAAGAATCAAAATATCAACTGATAAACAACATAATGAGAGAATAGAGGCCCCTATCTCTCTTTTATCCTCCCTGCTCACCTTGTCTCTCCAAGTGACTTTTACTTTATTTAATTATTAATTAATTAATTAACCATTTTACCTCTAGAAAGTGGTTTATCTCTCCTTGTGGCTTCTTTGGCCACTGAAAGTCACTTCTCACCATCCTATCTTGTAGTGCTATTCTTCCTGATTTTAATGAACTATTAAACTAAGAGGTTCCTCCAAGTATTATTCCCAATATGACCTCCTTAGTGAATTTAATTAACATATAGCCCAAAATAACTCAAAATTATGGAAATCGTCGGAATGCCACGGAACCAAAGCCAAGTTGTGTGGAATGGATCATGATGATGAAATAAGATGATCGATGCAAGTTGGGCCCAATAAAACCCCTCAATAGCTCTTGTACTCACTATCACCCACGTCTTGCTACTCTGGTCAGCATAACACTCTGTAATACAATGATGTCCAAAAGTGGGGACATTACAATTTCTTTGCTTATATAGTCCTCCAAGGGGTTCCACTTTGAAACAATGTGTCATTTTGGAATGAAGCACTACACCCCTTCATTTAATTAACACAAATGGTAACTTTTACTAATTGATTTTCGTACACCAAATTAGATAACTATTTTCGTATGGATATTCCAGAGCGATGGAAACGAATTTTAAAATTCTATGACATGGGTTTTGTGCAGAACATACTTAATTACGTTGTATGCAAGAAATTTCCCAGAAAATGTGCGAGGTGGCCAGTATATGAAGTTCTTTGAAATGAACTTGCCTAGATTTTCCTTTCATCATCGGATGTCAGATCGACTTCAATATATTTTACCTTTTCATAAATGTCTAAATTGAACTCTATATATTTCCTTTGTTGGCGACTAGTTAAACTCAACTTGTAAACGTTTTACTTGATGGTGGATATTAAAATAGTCTCCCTTTCAACTATTAGTCACTAAATATTCGACTTGGTCTCATCCTTTTTTCAGATTTCCTTCCTTATTCCACTAATAAACATCTTTTGGTCGATTCAACTAGAATAAATTTGACTTGAGTAATTCAATTCTGGTTGATCCAACTTGCTTCACTGTCAACCCAACTTGATTTAAGTTTACTTCGACTTCAACCTTTGGGGAAATTTAGTTCACTTCTTTCTTGGACCGACTCGACTTACAAGAAACGCGACTTGAGTAATTCGACTTTGGTCGTCCCGACTTGTATTTCCTGACTCAATTTTCTTTGACTTCAACCTTTGAGGTGATTTACTTCACTTCTACTTGGACCAACTCGATTTAGAAGAAAATCGACTTGTGTAATTTGACATAGGTCGTCCTGACTTGTTTTGGTCGACTTGTGTTTCTCGACTCAATTTTCCTTCGACTTCGACCTTCGGGGTAAATTACTTCACTTATACTCGGACCGATCTTCGACTTCTTTGACTTTGACTTCTTCTACTTATCTGACTTCGACCTTCGACTTCTTCGACCTCTTCGATTTCAACCTTCGATCACTTTGACTTCAACCTTCGGATTTTTCAACTTCGACTTCTTCAACTTCTTGCTAAGATGTTTATACTAGACTTCTTGATATCTACTACATTTTGTTTGACTTCGACCTTCGAATTTTTCGATTTCAACTTCTTGCTTAGATGTTTATACCAGACTTCTTGATATCTACTTCATTTTATTGAAACACTTGACTTTGATCCTTTCTCCTTACATTTAGTTAGTCGGCTTGACCCATTTAATTGTTTCGACTCGACTTAAGGTTTGACTGGTCAAGAAAATTGTTTCCGACTCGACTCAAGGCTTGACTGGTCAAAACTTTTCTTGCTGAGACTTTTATATTGGACTTCTTGACTCTGTGGCTTGTATGGATCCATATTGGATTCTCCATTTACCCTTTTTTTTCTAGACAGTTTCTTCTTTTGTGCATGGATGTTAATAACACATTCCACCATAGACCATATTGCCACTAGGATGAGTGCATCAAGTTCATACAATATATTTAGTCAATATTACCCTTCTATTGACATTCAAGTCACCTTCATAACATTATGTCCAATATTAACAATGCTTTACATTCAAGTCACCTTCATAACATTATGTCGAATATTGGCAATGCTTCTCAAACCAATCAATCAATGATACTTCTCCTATCTATCAAGGTTGACATCAATGACAACCAATTTGCCAATAGAAGCAACCAATGGTGAAAATCATTACCAAAGGTGATGCATTCCACCGATAAGGAAGATGGAATCCAAGGTACAACACAAATCCCACTGTGTGAATAAAGGTCTTTTTGTCGAACACAGGGGGAACCACTTAGTCACTGATTAATGATAAAGGGTGCTACCAACTCCAAGTCTATCTCCTAGGGCAACGTGTCATAGTCGATGGGAGAAGGCCTGCCAATGAAAAGGCAATGAAGAATCCTTCCACAATAGCACAAGAAATTGAATTGGAGCGATTGATGAACTGAGTGTAACATGAAAATAGGGAAATTTGACATGGACATGCAAGATATTTGAAAAATGGTTGACATAGGCTATCAATTTCCCTTGAACATTAACACAATGCAATGGTAAATCGACAACAATTGATGCCAAAAAGGGCCAATGATATAAACTGTCAATGGAGGAAGCATTGAGGTATTCTTCATAGAAGAGTAACCAATTGAAGGAGTTACTCGTGGTCATGGTACATCTCTTAAGGAAATGCTAAAACCCAATTGTAAAGAACTAACTAAAAGCATGTGCTTTGTTCAAGGGTGACATAAACTAATTGTTGCCACATAAATACATGAATCATAGAGATATTGATTCTTTCATCCCTCTCTTTTTTTATAAATGTTTGATTTTTTTGTCCTCTTCATATTTTAAAATGTCGAAAAAGAATAAAAGAATGCTATAAAACAATGGAGGAGATGAGTGTTGCAGAGTATGCAACTCTGTTCTAAGTGCATTAAATAGACCTATGGAAAAATAAAGCAAAAAAGGTGTTGTGTAGGATATGGACACTCATGAGTGTGTCTCCTCCATGGATATGGTTCTAAATGCATGAGTAATAGATGCAAATGGTGAGAAACAAAGGAGAGTGCAATGGTGGTAAGAAAACTGCAACGAAGCATTAGGTAAAAATGCATAAGAAACAATAACTAATGCAAATGCAAATGGAACAAAATAATGAGATCCCATGGGATTTGGCCAAAAAATGATGAGAGATAATCATGTAGGTTCTTACTTGGAGTCATGGTGGGGATAATGGGGCTCCCGAGCCTATGAGAAATACTTGGCATGGGTGTGAAAAGGCAAGCAAGGTGCTAATTAGGGCAGCCCATGATAGGTAGGCTCTACCACACAAGTTATGAAAAATGACATATGAGGATGGGTTAAGCATCACAACTTGGTGGGTTCAATCCTAGTACACAACAACAATAAAATAAGGTTTATAATGCAAAATGAAAAGTAAAATACCTATTACTACATGTAATCGAGAATCATTTACCTTAGGATCAAAAAACATTGATGTCAAAAAACACTAAATAAATGTCTCTTTGGTTGATCTGTAAATTGTCGTGGATATTCCATTGGAATAGTTCGTCACAACAAATCTAATAAGATATTGAAATCGTTACTATTATGGTTATTTTTCCTTTAGATCTCCATAATATTTAGTTACTGATTTTCTCCTTATGTGGAAAATAGAGAATAGTAAAATACAATCACATCATTCACAAATAAACATAAGATATGACTTGGGAAACCCAATACGGGAGAAAACCCAGCTAGAAGGTGAGCCCGCTATGCTCTCTTTTCTCTAGTATATAAATGATGCAAGTACAAAGAAATAGGCACTCTCTGTTGAGTTTCCTTTGACATGTGGCATGTATGGTTGCTACAGAATCTCTCATCCTCTGTTATTCTCACATAATACCACGCTTAGATGTTTTTCTCAGCTATGGAATGAGATACAATGCAAAAGAATGGAACCCCTTCTCCTCCTAGTGGCCTGGTATTTAACGTTAGCTCGATAGCCATCTAGGGGTAGGTTTTTTACTTCCTCAAACCTCAATTGTGATAAGATTTTGGACTTCTAGAATCTTCTTGAAATTACATACGTGGCTAGCCCCATATCCGTGAGTAACGAGGAATGACGTGGCATCCTCTCATACCATGGTGGTTAACACGGTAGGTTAACTTGTGGGAGGCATAAATTTTGCATACGAATCTGATTCACAAGATATTTGCACCGTAGGAAAGGTCTCAATGTGTAGAATAGTGTCATGGGTTCCAAGCTATGCTAGGAAAGTTTTAACCCCAAAAAATGTCATTTGATGCCTCAAAATGGCCCCATAAGGTTTTGGACCCCAATTTTCCAAACTGGGACCTGCCACTAAAATGGCCCTGCAAGCTAATTCCTCCATTTTTTTCAGGGATGATTTTAAGAATGAAAATTTATTTTAAAATGTAGAAACCTTGACGAATCTTACTAATCCTTCATATGCCAACTATAAATGTTTGGCGATATTTTTGTAAAAATATTACATAAAAATATTCAAATTTCTAAGGTTTTATGTAGTTTTTATAAATTTTTGGTGTTTTTAATTAAAATAATTTTTTATGCTACTTATAGAATTTGGGTGAATCGTTTTAAAATAGCGAATCTAGTTGGGCGAATCATTTTTAAAATAGCGAATCTCGTTTTTGGAAAAACCATGGAAAATTAGCCCACGAGCGAAATTTAGCCCCTAAAATCATCCCTGATTTTTTTCCACTCTAAAAGAATCGATATAAATGATAAATAATATAATGATCCAATCTCCAACCCAGTGTTAGGATCCCTAGTTGGATGGCACTAGAACTACTTTCTTGGACGGATTTGATTGGTTCAATGAGTGTCCAATAAGTGTGGGTTGAATCTTATATTCAGTGAGCTATTGGTAGTTCAAGTAGTTATGCTTGCTTGTTTGTATGTTCATTAGGGTGAGTTAGCCATCCATGTTTCCTTGAGCTATTGTTCTTCTAGTAGCAAGCTATTAGTTCATGGAGCTTTTGATAGGCTAGTGAGTTAATATATTAGGCCAGATCTTCCAACCTTTTCACCATTCCCCCCAATCCAATAGATAGAAAAAAAGAAGCATGCCCACCTAGCTGCCTAAAAGGGCCAAGAATCGACCCACTCCACCATCTATGTCTTGGGGTTCTTCCATCATCCAATTGATTGAAATGAGTCGCACATAGAAGGGGAAGGAAGAAGGAGGTTCTAGACAGAAGAAATCATTGGGTCAATCCATCCCATTGAACCTCTCTTAACCATACCATAAAATAGCAAATCATATGCATGTATATAGAAACGTGAACGAATGTGAATAAAATTGATTATATAAGGGGTTGCGGCTGGGGGAAACCCTAGTCGCAGAACCCTGATATGAATCTTTGCTTCTGGGCATGGTGGTCTTTGCATTAAGTCACAGACCCCCGATCCAAAGCAATATGTCTGTGCGTGGTGGTTTTGTTGTTCATTGGTGGTCGTCCTCTCTCCTGGGTGCGGATTTAATGTGTCTCAAACCCCTGATTCGATGTGTTGGGTTTGTGAGTGGTTGATCTTGTGATCACTGGTGGTCGTGCTCTCTCCTAGGTGTGACTTTAGCGTGTCTCTGGTATGGATTGTTTTGTGTTGCCCGGGTCTTGTTCCATTTTGTTGCGTTTGGGTTTTGTGGAGCCTCGTTTCCTATGATCGGTATGTCTTCTACATGGATCTGGGGTTGGTTTTCTTTGCTCTGATATTCTACTCTGGTGTCCTAGGGATTTTGTTTTGAGGCCTTCCTTCTTGCAACCATTCTTTTCTCTATGGGAGGCCCCTCTCTTCTAGCAGATCTCTCGGAAAGGTTTTTTTGGGGGTTTTCCCACTCTTGTTCGCAGTTCCTCTCTCTGGTGTTATTGGTTTGTTCAAGGTTTGATGCATGCTCAGATTAGGGTTCTTCTGGAGGGTGTTGGTGGCTCACTCTTCCTCATATCAGTTAAGGGGTTTGGCCATATCTTTGAGGCCCTCTCTAAGGGCGTGCAATGTTGATGCGTTGACACTTTGAGGTCCGTTTTGAGGGTGTGCATCTTTTTGGTTTCTCTTTCTCTGGTGTTCGTAGGTTGGGGTCTTCTATGGTGTCATTTCCTTCTGATTCTGTTGATGTGACAGTTTCTTGTCATTCTGACCTGGTCCTTCCAGCATCTAGGGATTTCTTTGGGATTGCTTTCCCAGCGTGTTTGTGGAGGGGTATCTTATCTTTCAATGGTTGTCTTCCTAGCTCATTTATTGTATATTTATTAGTGGCACATTAGCCATCTTCTATGCCCCTTAGGGTTCTTATTTTCTTATCATTTTACCCATGGTTGGGTTGTGCTTAAGGCACCTACAAAATGTAATTTGGTTCTCTTCGGATGAATAGAATTATGCTTTTTTTCGTGGGAAAAATAAAAATAAATAAATATATATATAGATAGATATAGATATAGATATAGATATATATTGGGGGAGAATGTACTGTTACAGGTTTGGAGGAATGTCCTTTGTCTTCAAATAACTACGCCTTGCCTTACCTTATAGTATCGTTCGCAGAGAAGTTCATTCCCATGTCTATTTGCTTCCCACCTGAACCGAAATAAATAGGAAGAGGATATTTTGGTCTTGATCTAACCTGAGAAGGCAGAGCTCTTACTTGAGCAAGTAGGGCCTAGGCTGGGGATAATAGCCAAATCTTATTTAAGGGGCTTATGACTAAGATGGGTTTCTAGTATTTCTATCAATGAGCTTAGGGTATGATGATGTATTTCTGCATACTCGCTTGAGTAAGGGTGGG
The DNA here is from genome assembly GCA_010110895.2 of Picea sitchensis. Classification (NCBI taxonomy): domain Eukaryota; kingdom Viridiplantae; phylum Streptophyta; class Pinopsida; order Pinales; family Pinaceae; genus Picea; species Picea sitchensis. The sequence goes on along the minus strand of SNQJ01S0010384.1, from coordinate 3,195 downwards.
CTTGGTGTTACTGCTATGGTGCAGAGATGGATTATTGAATCCTCGATGTTCATAAAGAATACCCACCCCTGCCTACCTACCTTCCCTTAGGGAGGCTCCCCAGCCTATAATGGGGATAAAATGGCATTCGTTCTCTGTTTCATGTCCCCCCATTCCATACATATGGGGCATACACGAAGTAGGGATACATGCAGTTCAAGATCTCTAAAGAATGAGCCAATGACTTCTTCCTTCTCATTAACCCGTGTCATGCTATTATGTATTTCTTGACCCCAAGCAAATCATATTTTCTTGATTCCACGACTTAAATACACCTTATCGATGGGCAAGACCTTTTGGGCGGGGTCGTGAAAAGCCTTGTCTATTATATATATAGAGAATGAACTTGGGCTATGAAAAGCCAAGCCAAGGAGCATCTATATCTATATCTAGGGAAAGAACCCCAGATGCCTATTTTCTTCCCCCAAAATTGAGATGGTAAGGATGGAGGGTTTACGTCTGATATATCGGAAATAACAGTGATATCGATGAAAAATAACAGCCGAGGATGTGGATGATTGACTTCTTCAGGGTGGGTGGTAGAATTATAGCATGATGTAATTACTGAATATCATGTTACGGATCTGACATTTCTTGCATACCCACCTGCAAAATACCAAAACAAACTTACATGGGATTAAAATGGACAATAAACTAAAATCAACGAGCATAGCCCATTTATCTTATCAAATACTACATGTTCATTTACCAATGACAATGAGAAGTTGTTGAGCCTACTTCAAACTTGTATATTTTTTACATTGATCAGTACTTGATTAACTACTTTTATATTATGTATGACACTTTATGATGTTTTGTTATATTTGTTTAACGATTTTCCCTTTTTGCAATAACGAATTTAATTATTTTGTATATGAAAGTGATTAATGATTTTATTTTCAAATGTTCACTCTTTAGTTATACAACTAAGACCTACCTAAGGAGCAATACTTGAGCTTAGGACTAGGGCCCAAGCTCGAGACCATGACCTAAGCTCAAGATTGAGACCCAAGTGCAAGATTAGGATCAAACCTATGATTAGGACCTTACTTGCTTAAACAAAGCTCAAGACCTAGAATTGAACTCAGGAGTGGGATCTGACCTATGATTAGGACTAGGACCTTACTTGAGCTTAGGACTAAGTTTTTGTTTTTGTTATTAAATTAAAAAATTGTACTTCATTGATAGCATTTGTAAAATAAATTTTGACTACCAAATAATTTTTTGACCATATTCGTAATGTCCATTTTGATTGATTTTTTCACCCAAAACAATGAACATAATTGCCAACTTAACGAGAACTCTATAGAGTTCTCGTTTTTTGGGGGGTCCAATTTTTACCCCGTTTTTAAAAATGGTTCTACTGGTAGCACCCGCCCCCCCCTCCGTTTTTAGGTGGTTTTCGATATTTTAAATTTTTCGATCCACAGTGTTTCCACATTATTTTTTTAAATGCTTATTTTTCATCTATTTTCAATTTTTTCTAATTTTTTTTTTATTCAACGATGTTTTTAGTCATTTTTTCAAGCTTTTTTCAGTCTTAAAAATATTTTTTACCATTTACTTTTTTGATGTTACTATTTTTCATATTATTTTGTCTCCTTAATTAATTTATTGTTCCATACTTTTTAAATATAGTGAAAATCATCATTTTTAACACATTGTTTACCTTTACTTCAATAAATCGAAAAAAACAATTGTAGTTAAATAACACTATTTTTTAATATTTAGCAAACAAATACACATTTTGTAGCCATATATAATAAAAAACCTATACATTTTGGTACATATTCCTTAAAATAACTTGTCAAAAAAAACATTTTTATGGACATAATTGAACAAAAAAAATTATCATTTTCTTTCATATTTTTATACATTTGAAGTAAAAAAATGACAACATTTATTAAAATTTTCCAATGTATAGTGATTCACATACAAATAAATAAACCAATAAAAAGATTCATACAAAACAACAATAGATACATCTTTATTCTTATTTTAAAATATGAAAGTTAAAACATTACAGTTATAGCTCATCAAAAATTTGCAAAATTGAGCATCATCTTCAAAGGCATGTTTAAACTAATCAACAATATCATATTTCTCAAATTCACCATTCTCAACAGACACATTATCATCTTCTTCAACATCATTTTGTGCTTCCATTGTGTCATTTTGTTCTTCCATTGGTTCTTTGATATCTCCAAGTTCTCCAAAGTGATCATTTCCAACCATTCCTCCTAATGGTACTTGAGGTTCCTTTGACAATTTTGTCACATTTGATTCACTAAAATCTCCTTTCCTCAAGCCAACTTCTTACATTTCATCTGGAAGAGTTGGAATAGCATTAATTATTTGTTGAATAAAACTGCACTGCATTGGGTCACTTTCAATGGCTATGCAATTCCTTCCTTTATGTAGACAACACGCTAATGTTGTACCTAATCACCAAATACAAAATAAATAATGAAGTTAGATACTGTAAAAAGACATAAATTAAAAATAATATAAGATTGAAGTATGATTTCATAAATATTAGATCATAATTCTTACTTGAACCCAAGAACAAATCCAAAACCCAATCTCCCTAATTTGAAAATGTATCTGTAAGATAATTAATTAATGCTTGTGGTTTTTGATAAATGTTAACCATCTCTCCTTTCAAATCTTTTTCCTCATATGTTAGGTTTCTAACCACAACATTGTATACCAATATACGACTAGAAGTCTCTCCATCCTTTGCATTGGAAATAATAGAATTATAAGAATCATCATTTGTCCAGGTTGCAAGATGTATACTCTAAAAATCACGTTTAAATGATTCTCTCTTGGAGCTATGAATATTAGGCGTGTGCATGTCACATAAATAAGTGCAAATTCAATTAATTTGTGAATTGATAAAATTGCTTTCTAATCTTAATTGCTAAACATACACTTTCAATATCTTATCAAATAAACTGCATCATTGTCTTTTCTTTCCCCTTGAAGCTTGATTGTACTAATCCTTGTTCTGTGTCTGAATGAAATAATAGAAATATCCAAAATGGTGATGTTGTAACTTATGTAAATTCCATAACCATTTTACTAAAAGCTTGGTAAGTATAAGGCTCAGTATCACATCCAATGTTTTGGATATTGTTGTTCCTGAGTTTATGT
>SNQJ01S0010383.1:63252-90628 GCA_010110895.2 Picea sitchensis | reverse complement strand
TTTATTATTTAAATAATCCTCTTTGATTTTGTCACTTCACTTTATTATTTAAATAATCCTCTTTGACTTTGTCACTTCACTTTATTATTTAAATAATTTCTTCTTTGCAAGCACTTTCACTTCTTTAACCTTTTGGTGTTTCAAGCCAATCATATGAGGGTCCTTCAACTTTGTAAGGCCATAACTCTCAAACCGTGAGGATTTATTTGATGTTCCACATACCACTGGAAATGGAATGACATGTACTATACATATAGAATAGTCTTACCTACAAATATATCAAAACTAATACCATTATACATCAAACAAACTTGGGTCCATTACCCAAAAAATTATGCTACCAGAATTCGCTACCGGACTTTCTTTAAGGGTTGACATCAATGACAACCAACCCAATTAATCAACAATATCCCCATTTGGCATTGATGGCAACACTTTGATGCAATACTGAAATCATATCACTCATGCTCCACCTGGAACCATGCCTGTATCTCTGTGACCAACGCTCCCCATGGAACCATGCCTCTGTCCTCTGCATTTGATAAATCTCTCCCCCTTTGTCATCAATGGAAAAGGTATCTTTCCATTAGGGGTTGCTCCCCCTAATTGACTCGTATGATCTCCCAACCTGAACTATCCTCTTTATGGTGCTTCATCATGTACATCTAAGACATATAAGATAAGATTTAAAAAGAATTCATTTTGGAGTAGAAATAACTCTGAGTCTCTGGTGATGATACTCAAAGGCTTCCCATGGAAGCGGTTTTGTAAATATGCCTGCCACTTGTTCTTTTGTGCCCACACATTCAACTCTGATGTTATTTTCTGCAACCTATTCCCGTAAAAAGTGATACTTGATTGGAATGTGCTTCATCTTGGAGTGCATCACCGAGTTCCTTGATATACTAATGGAGCTTGTATTGTCACAATAGATTGGAATGAGCTCATCATACTCAACATGTATATCTGTTAGAATTTGTTTCATCCATAGAACCTATGTAAAACATGTTGCTTCTGCAATATACTCTGCCTCGATTATAGATAAAGATATTGATGATTGTTTCTTGATTAGCCATGATACTAAACACTCACCAAAGTAGAATGTTGCTCCATTGTTGCTTCGTTGGTCATCAATGCAACCTGGCCAATCTGCATCTATGTAGGAAATAAGTGATAGATCCTTTCCTTTTGGATACCATAATCCAAACTCTTTTGTTCCTTTGAGATATCTGAAAATCCTCTTCACTGCTAATACATGTAATTGCTATGGTGCTGCTTGAAATCATGCCACTTGTCCAACTGCCTACATTACATTTGGTCTGGATGTTGTCACATATAGTAGGTTACCAATCATTGACCTGTATTTAATCCAATCTGTAGACTTTGAATCATCATATTTTCTCAACTTGCAACTGGTTTGCATGGGAGTGATAACTAGCTTGCAATATTTCATTCCGAACCTCTTTAGAATTTCTCTGATATAGTTGGTTTGAAAAATAAAAATTCCTTGGCTCCTTTGACGTATCTGAAGACTCAGAAAGAAGAATAGTTCTCCAAGTAATGACATTTCAAATTCATTCTACATGTCTTTTGAAAATTTCTAACTTAACCTGTCATCAGTACTTCCAAAAATAACATCATCAACATAAACTTCAATCAATAAAATACTATCTTGAGTTACCTTGATGTAGAGGTTTTTTCTACACTTCCTTTTCTGAACCTTGTCTGCTGTAGATATTTATCCATTCTAGAGTACCATGCTCTAGGATCCTATTTTAGACCATACAAGGCCTTCTTTAATTTATACACATAATCTGTGCTCTCTTACAACTGAAATCCTTCTAGTTGTTCAATGTAGACTTCTTATTCAAGTTCCCCATTTGGAAAAGATGATTTTACATCCATCTGATACACTTTAATATTTTTGGAGAATGCATAAGATAAAAGCAATCGAATTGATTCCATTATGGCAACTGGGGAAAATGTATCTTTAAAGTCGATTCCTTCAACCTCTACATATCCTTTACATACCAATCTAGCTTTGTTCCTTGTAACCTGTCCATCTTCATTCAATTTATTCCTGTATACCCACTTTGTGTTGATCACATTCTTATCCTTTGGTCTTGGAACTAACTCCCAAGTGTCATTTTTCTCTATTTGATCTAATTCTTCATCCATGGCCTTATTCCAAAATTCATCCTTGTTGGCCTCTTCAAAACAGGTTGGTTCAATTGTAGATGAGAATGCTAGGTGTGTTTGTTTTGGTGAACAAATTATTCTTCTAGTCTCAACTCTTGCATCTTTGTTTCCGATAATCTGATCTAAAGGATGATTCTTTTGTACTCGTCTGTTAGGTGTATTTGGAGGCACTTGTTGAAATTTCTCTTCTGCCTCTGTCGCATCCTCTTCATCTTCCCCTTCTACTTCTTTTTCATCTTCTTCTTCTTCTTCATAAAGTTCTTCCATTGATTCATTTTCTTCTTCTTTTAATTATTGTCTAATTGTTTCATCAATTGTTACGTTGATTATTTCCACAACTTTGTTCAATATTAGGTTATAACACTTGTATGCTTTCCTTGTACTTGATTAACCAACAAGTACTCCTTTGTCCACACGAGAGTCAAACTTTACCATTCTTCCATCTTCTTTTTTGATGTAGCATTTGCTTCCAAAAACTCTGAAGTGCTTCACATTTGTTGGTCTTCCTTTCCATAGCTCGTAGGGAGTTTTGTCAGTGTTTTTTCTGAGAATTAATCTGTTTTGAATGTGAACTGTTGTATGCATTGCCTATGTCCAAAAGATGTCTGTCAATTTTGAATCCATTAGCATTGTTTGAGCCATTTCCTTTATTGTCCTATTCTTTCTTTCAACAACTCCATTTTGTTGAGGTGTCCTAGCAACATATAATTTCCTTTTTATTCCATGCTTTTTGCAGTAGCCCATAAGTTCATTTGAAGTGAACTCTCCTCCATTATCATATCTCAAGCATTTGTTTTTTCAATCCATTTGATTTTCAACCATTTCCTTGTAGACCTTGAAGTTTTCAAAAGATTCTGGCGTATTCTTGAGAGAGAAAACTGCAGTCATTATTGTATAATCATCAACTAATAACATAAAGTATTTCTCACCTTTTAAACCCTTTGTTGTAGTTGGTCCAACTAGATCAGTATGCACAATTTCTAGTGGTCTTGTCGTTGAATATTCTTTTGATTTAAACCTAGTCTTTGTTTGGTTTCCTTGTTGAGAATGCTTGCATAAAGTGTTGGTTGGTTTCGTGATCTGGGGAATTTCTCTAAGTGCTTCCCTTTTGATGACTTTGACAAAGTCTTCAAAATGTATGTGACCAATTCTTATGTTCCATAGCCAACTTTCATCTTCCTTTCCTAGGAAACACTTTTCATTTCCAATTTCACTTAATACATATATGTTTCTTGAAGTTATCGTAGTTGTTGCAATCAATTTTCCTAAACCTTCTTTTCTTATCTCACACTTTTGTGAATTGAAAGTAACTTTATAACCTTGGTCACACATTTGACTCACACTTAGAAGATTATGTTTCATATCTTCTACTAGTAGAAAAAAATTTTCCTTGGTATTCTTGTTCCCAATTCTAACTATGCCTTTTCCAATTCTTTTAGTTGAATCATCATTTCCGAAGGAGACCGGTCCATCTTTTTCCTTTATTAATGTAAGAAACCTATCTCTATCACCTTTCATGTGTTTTGAATAGCCACTATCAACATACCAACCACGTTTCTTCTACTTAGCTTGTAGAGAGAGTGTGCATTCTTCATTGCTATATTGATTTTGATTTTTTATCCATGTCCTTTTCTGAGGTTCATGTCTATGATTATTGTTGTTCTATTGTGGTTCTCTAGGAGGGACTGTCATTCTACAATCTTTGTCCATGTGTCCAAAGTTTTTACATTTGTAGCATTCCACTTCAATGATAAAAGATTCAAATCTGTTGTAACTTCTTCTATTTTTTCACTAGGCCTTCTTGGATAACCCTTTTGTGTATGACGTTCAAATTTGCTTATGTTCTTGTTGTTAGCTCTGCAATTCACAACATTATGTCCAAAATTATTACATGCATAACATAAACCAAAAAATATAGTTTGATACCTAGGATTTGAAGATATTATGAAAGGAGGTACTCTTATGAATCGTTCTTCTTCCCAAGGCGTATCTATTTCTATCGGTCATTGATTATGAAATATAAATCTTCTCTGTGGAGGAGTGTCCCTGTAATTTTCTTTGTAGACCTTCCTATCCCCTTTGATTGTTTATGCATATCTTTTTGGATATGTTTCTTATTCTATTGTTTTGGAGCTTGATCCATTTTATATCTAATTGTATCCAAGTCCGAACTTGTCATGATGAGGTTTTTGACTGTTGATAATGTCATTCAAATCTTTTGAGTTGTTCTGCATATTTTTATTTTGAAGATCCTTTCTTAATGTGACAAATTTTGCTTCCACATTTCCAATGATCCTGTCTCTTTATTCTAGTTGTTCTTTGAGTGCTTCTTCAATTCTTTTATCTTCTTCAATTTGAACTTTCAAATTTGTAATCATTTGTTCTAGTTCCTGAGTGTCTTCTTTCTTGTCTAGTTCCACTTGTAGTTTCTTGTTTTTCTTCTTTTCTCTTCTGATAACTTTTATGGCACACAACAATTATTCTCGGTAGTCAACTTCTTCCTCTTCATATTCTTCTTCAGCCTCTTCATATTCTTCTTCGAAGTGTTCTTTATCAAAGTCTTCCACTGCCATGAATAGAACTCTTTATGTCTCACTGTCATTGACTTCATATTCATCTGATGATGAGATGTCTTCTTTGGTGCATAAGCTTTTCTTGAAAACTTTCTTTGTGGTTCTTTTGCCTTTATATGCTTGTTTCTATTTGAGTAACCTTCATCATTTCTCTTTTTCTTATGAGGACATTTGTTAGCAAAATGACCAATATCATCAAAATTAAAACAAATCAAAGGAAGATTGCATCTATACCTGTCGTTGGTTCCCTTGTTCAATCTTCTGACAAAGTTGGCCGCTTCTTCATCATCTTCTGAGACATCACTGTTGTTGCTATGTTATTTTTCTTTTTTCTTTCCCTTTTTCTTTGAACTTTTGGATGCTTTGAAGGCTGCTTCTTTTGTATATGGATTTTCCTGTTCAGTTCTCATTTCATATGTTCTGAAGATTCCATGTAGTTAGTCCATGCTTATTGAGTTTAGATCTTCTCTTTCTTCTAGTGTTGATATCTTAGGGTCAAATCTCATAGGAAGAGATCTTAGTACCTTTTGAACGATTACAAATTCTTTGATTTCTTCTTCCAATCCCAAGATTGCATTTACTGTTTCATCGACTCGTAAAAAGTAAGATGCAATATTCTCATCTTCCTTCATATTTAGTTGTTCAAACTGACCTCTGTAAGTTTGAATCTTTGTTGCTTTGACTTTTGAATCTCCTTGATAAATATTTCAAATTTTGTCCCAAATCTCTTTAGCGGATTTACAATGTGAAACTTTGGTGAATATCAATTCTCCAAGACCATTCAAAAGTGAATTTTTGGATTTGGAATTATTCTGACCGAGTTTCATTACTTTGTCACTTTTCGGTGAAACTGTTGGTGTTGTGTATCCATCTACAATTGATTGCCAAATTTCAAATCCCTGTGCATGTATATATGTCTTCATCCTTATGCTCCAAAATGCATACTTTTGTCCATCAAATGGTTGTATTCCATTTTATACATGTTGTTGCTCTCCATGCTCTACCTTTCAATGGTTAAACTAATTTCTGAAAGAACCTTCTTTGATACCAATTGTTGGATTACTGAGAGGGGGCGTGAATCAGTAATTGAGCAATCTAATCCTTTTTAACCATATAATGAAAGTGTTATATCAATGTAGCATTATCATCCAATATTTAGACAGTAAATAAACAATGAATAAATGAACAATCATACACATACACAATACACCAGTGTTTTTACATGGAAACCCAAAGCAGGAGAAAACCACATAATTCTTTTTATTATATGTCTTGAAGAATTACATTCATTTGAAGCACCAACTTCCTTTTTTTTCCAAGTGCAACTAGAAGGAGGATCTAACCCCCTAGTTTCTCAGGCTACAACCTGAGGGAAGCTCCAACTCCCTAATTCTTCGTCTACAACCAAAAGGAGGATACAACCCCCTATGTTCTTCGGCTACAACCAGAAGGTGGCTACAACCATCTGTCCTTGCCCCATCCAACTGCCCTGACATATAAGTAGAATGATGGAACCATTGTCACACTATCATTGTGAGATATACTACTGTAAACCTATACCAACAAACCTTCATCAAACAACCTGTACCAATAACCTGAACCATGCATAAACCATGCATCAACCTGTACCTCAACCTGTAATCAAACTGTACCATAAACAAGTGCATCAACCATGCACCAACCTATAACAAAAAAACTCTAATCAACTTGTACCATAAACAAGTTCATCAACCATGCACCAACCTATACCTAAACCTACAAATCTTCCTTAACTTTAACAACAAGAGACTAGCATTTTCATCAAACTTTACTTTAGTCTCACATGACTAGTTTTCAATTATTCAACAACCCTGACTTGAAATAATCATAACTATGTACCTGTAATGAATAAAGATCTGAAGATAGTATACAATGTTCTTCAGTGTGTTTTATGCAATTCCTACAGGTTTCACTACTTGGAACCTCTCAGAAAAGGATTTATAGCAAACATGGCATGCCTTGTTGAATTCTAGCTTATTCTAGAGAGCGAACTTGTAGAGTGTGCCCCACACATAATATTTTTTGTATGGATGGGAAAATTTTACAATGAATACTACAGAATGTAATATAACAAAAAAAATTGGTCTTATTGAATTGGGATTTGTTATGAAGAAGTTATGACGTTTTTACCCGAAACACCTTTTTTAGACTAGTTTCAGGACTAGCCACAAAATCTATTTTCCACGGAGTGTAACTCCAAAAATACAACAATCCACAAGCTGAAATTTGTACCAAAGCTACTTGGATATATTTCCTCAATGGTCTCCCAATTTCATGGTCTGAATCATTCTAGAAAAAGCGTTATTGTGAAAATGGTGAGATGACTTATAAATAACATACCTTAGAAAACATCATCAAAAGAATTTATCCTCCCTTGAATTTCATCCTTCTTTACTTCACCCTCCATCTGAAATTTGGCTTAGATATCCTTTGGTTACCTTAGTCACCTTTAGATATTCATTATGCTCAAGTATAATTAAAATGAGAGAGCCTTGCCTCTTATTTATACTCTCCAAGTAGCTTCCTTAGAAGCATATTCTAGGCCACTTTGTCCACATAGCCACTTTGTCCATATAGTCACCTATGTCCAACTTTTCCCAAATTGCCACTTCTCCATGTATCCAATAGACACTTTACCACTTAACCCATTTTCCTCATTTTAGGGTTAACCTTTTTATAACCACTTTCCATAATTAGAAAGTTCTCTATTTACTTTATTATTTAAATAATCCTCCTTGACTTTGTCACTTCACTTTATTATTTAAATAATCTTCTTTGATTTTTTCACTTCACTTTATTATTTAAATAATCCTCTTTGACTTTGTCACTTCACTTTATTATTTAAATAATCCTCTTTGACTTTGTCACTTCACTTTATTATTTAAATAATTTCTTCTTTGCAAGCACTTTGACTTCTTTGACCTTTTCGGGTTTCAAGCCAATCATATGAGGGTCCTTCAACTTCGTAAGGCCATAAATCTCAAACCGTGAGGAGTTGTGTAACGTTCCACATACCACTAGAAATGGCATGGCATGTACTATCCATATAGAATATTCTTACCTGTAAATATATCAAAACTCATACCATTATACATCAAAGAAACTTGGGTCCATTACCCAAACCTTTATGCTACCGAAATTCACTACCGGACTTTCTTCAAGGGTTTAAATCAATGAAAACCAACCCAATTAATCAAAAAAAATCCTTTCTTCTCCAAGAACCAAATTGAAAGGAGTCTCCAACCCCGTGTATTCTTCAAGCACCAACTTGAAAGGAGGCATCGACCCCTTGTTTTCTTCAAGAACCAACTTTAAATGAAGCTGCAACTCCTTGTTGTTCAAGCTTCAACCTGTAGAGGACTGCAATCCTCTAGAGATCCTCCCTTCCACCCTCACTGCACAGTTTTACTTTGCAATCTTATTCCTATTACTCTACCTCAGGTAGAATATACTCAAATATATCCTTGAATCACACTTTCATTCTTCATTCTTATGAGTTTATATATCCTTCCAAATGGTGTGCATCATTGAACCATTGTATCTTTTCAGTGAATCAATGTGCCTCTTCATTTACAATAGATTGTAATAAAAAATTATCCTAATCGACTTCAAATTCCTTGTAGATTAATTATGTTTTTTTCTTTCTCATGTCAATATTTCTTATGAAATGATCGATCCAACAACCCTTCATGAAATTGAATAAAATGGTTCATTTCTTCATTGCACCGAGATCTGGTTTCTTAGAGACTCAACTATCATCTAATCAAGATCAAGATTAAATATTGACCATTGATTTCAATGTGCATATATATGTTATTCATGCCTAACTAGTTTAAGCACCTATGTGTGTCCTTCAACCCACTTTACCGTTTACTAACGAACGGTTGAAATTTCTCCCATGAGTTGATCCAATGGCCTACCTTACTCATGAGAAGATCTCGATCCAATAACTCTGCCTTAATCACCCCGTGAGATGGACAATCCATTTTTACTTCAAATTTGGTAGGGACCAAATATTGTGACTTAATCATCAAATAAATCAATGGTACAGACTTAATCAGGTGTTGAGATGGATGGTCCCTATTTTATCTAGGCACTTTAGATAGATTGACGGTTCAAATATAATTAATCGTTGAATGGACGGTTCTTATTCATTTTAAATATGGACTTTTACTTAGAATTATTTCATGTGACAGTTTCATGGACTCTCAGACTTGCGAAATCACATGTTTTCTCAAGTTTCATCAAAATGAACGCCCAAATTCCACAGCCTCCAAGATGAACCTATAATTAGAGAAATTTTAAGTGATTTTTCTCGGGTTCATGGAATCTCAGACTTGCAGACTCACATGTCTTCTCAGGTGTCATCAAAATGCACATCTAACTTCTGTTACCTCCATAATAAACCATACTTGGACTTTTACTTAGAATTATTTTATGTGACGGGTTCGTGGATTCTCAGACTTGCAGGCTCACATATCTTCTCGGGTGTCATCAAAATGCATGTCCAACTTCTATAGCCTCCAAGATGAACCTATGCTTAGAAACATTTTAATTGATTTTTCTCAGTCTCGTGGACTCATATCTCTTCTTGGATTTCATTAGAATGCATGCCCAACTTCTATTACCTCCATACTGAACCATACTTAGAATTTTTAAGTGATATCAATAGATTATCATACTTAGCCAATTTTTGGTTGCTTAGCAGACTCGCCGAAAGAGATATGAGCCATATGATCATGATTTCATTTTGATCCAATGATCAACATCATTTTTTCATTCTTTACTAGCCGGTCGTGCTCTTATTTTTATCCAATGGTCAACATTGTTCTTCATTCTTTACCATCTGATACTGTCGATTCCTGCAACTGGCATAGCCAGATACTTGTCTAGATGATAAATACATTTAAACCTTGTTAAAATCAATAAAAACCATAACACCATTTACAACATTCTCCCCCTTTGGAATTGATGAAAAACCAATAAAATTTCCATTCGCTATATTATCCCTTTTTTTGAGTTTTATAGCTTGAATTTTACTACTTGTCCTCCCCCTTTGATAGCAATGATAGAAGGGATCTTTCTTTGCTCCCCCTGAGATTATGCTCCCCCTATATGTGTGCTTCCTTTTATTATGAATATTTCATAGTTCATTTAAGGATGGAGATTACTCCTAATTTATGTCTAAGATTTTCAAATGTGCTTGTGGGTAAGGGTTTTGTAAAAATGTCTACAATTTGTTCTTTTGTGTCTACAAACTCTACTTTCACCAATTTTTGAGTAACCTGATCTCTGAGGAAATGGTATTTGATTGGGATATGTTTGGTTTTAGAGTGCATTATAGGATTCTTAGAGGTGCTTATAGCATTGGTGTTATGACAGTTGATAGTGATTGGGTTGTCATATTTTACTTGTAAATATTCTAGGGTTTGTTTCATCCAGATTACTTGTGTGAATCAAGATGCAACAACAATTTATTCTACTTCTGTTATGGATAGTGATATATATGTTTATTTCTTACTTATCCATGCTGCCATACACTTTCCTAGGAATAATTCTCCTCCACTGGTGCTCTTCCTATCATCTATACTACCTGTTGAATCTGCATCAGTATATGTTTTCAAAGTAAACTCTTTTGTTTTTTAATACCATAATACAAAGTCTAAGGTATCTTGTAGATATCTGAATATCCTTTTTACTTCTTTTAAGTGAGTTTATTTAGGTGTTGATTGAAATCTTCCCACTACTCCTACATCCTTCATTATGTCAGGTCTTGTTGTTGTTGCATAGAGAATACTTCCAATCATAAATCTATACATAGTATGGTCTACTTTTGGTGAATCATCATCTAAGCTTAGTTTTCATCCTATGACCATAGGAGTTCTCATTGGTTTGTAGTCTTCCATTTGTAATTTCTTGAGCATTTCTTTGAAATATTTACTTTGGCATATGAATATGCCTTTTTCTATTTGACTAACTTGTAAACCTAAGAAGAAATTTAGTTCACCTAACATAGACATCTCAAAATATTTCTGCATTTCTGTGGCAAACTATTTGCTTAGTATAGTCATATTACTTCCAAATATTATATCATCCACATATACCACTACAACAATCGAATTTTGTTCTTTAATTTTGCTATATAGATTACTATCAATAGTTCCTCTCTTATATCATTGTTGTTGTAGATATTGATAAAGTCTTGTGAACCATTCTCTAGGGGATTGTTTAAGACCATAAATAGCCTTCTTTAATTTTCATACACAGTATGGTTTTTATGTAAACCTAAACCCTTCAGGTTTTTATATGTATACTTCTTATTCTAAGGTTCCATTCAGGAATGTTGACTTGACATCCATCTGATAGATTTTGAAGTTTTTGAAACATGCAAATGATAAAAACATTATGATGGCTTCTAATATTGCTATTGGGAAAAATGTTTCTCTAATGTCAATTCCTTCCACTTGGGAATATCCCTTGCATACTAGCCTAGTTTTATTTTTTATGATATGTCCATTTTTGTTGAGTTTGTTTTCAAATATCCATTTGGTTCCTACCACATTTTTATCTTTAGGTCTTGGAACCAAGTCCCAAGTCAGGCTTTTCTCTATTTGATCAAGTTCCTCATTCATTTCTTTTATCCAATCCTCACTTTCACTGGCTTCTGCAAAATATTTAGGCTCTATTACATAAATAATTTATTGTTCTTCATATAAGAGTTTCCTCCTTGTGTATACTCCAACATTCTTGTCTCCTATAATTTGACTTTCTGGATGATTCTTTTGAACCCTTTTTTATGGTGGTTTTGGCATGGGTGTCTCTTCTTGAATGTTTTCTTCATCAATGTATGGTTTATTTTCTTGCAACTTTTCATCATTTTCTTCATCTTGTGATTCACCATCTTCTTCACCATCACTGGTTCTTTTCTATTCATCAATTTTTGTTTCATTTTGAGATTTGAGTTTTCTCAATTTTAGATCATCTATTTTTACATTTTCACTTTCCACTATTTTGTGTAATCTTAGATTATATCATTTGTAGGCCTTTTTGTCAGGTGAATATCCCAAAAATATGCCTTCATCTGATCTAGAGTCAAATTTCCCTAGATTATCTTCATCCATTTTGATGTAACACTTACTTCCAAAGACTCTGAAATGTTTCAAAAACGTTGATCTTCCAAATCACAATTCATAATCAGTTTTCTCATGGTTAGCTCTAAGTTGTGCTCAGTTAAGTATGTGAATTGTTGTGCATATTGTATCTCTCCAAAATGTGTCTGGAAGATTGGCTTCATTCAACATAGTTCTTACAACATCTTGAACAATTATGTTTTTCCTCTACACGACTCCATTCTATTGAGGATTTCTTGGAGCTGAGAATCGTCTCTTGATTCCATGATCTTCACAAAACTTATTGAATTATTTAGAGGTAAATTCCCCTCCATTATTTTATATTAAACATTTTATTTTGACATCTGTTTCATTCTCTACATAAGTCTTGAATTCTTTAAACTTTTCAAATGCATCGGATTTTTCTCTAAGAAAATATACCCAAGTCATCCTTGTGTATTCATCAATGATCAACATGAAGTAGTGTTCCCCTTGTATGCTTGTAGTCCTAGAGGGCCCACAGAGATCAGTGTGAACAATCTCCAAGGGTTTTGATGTAGAATGCTCTTTTGTCTTGAATTTGACTCTTGTCTACTTTCGTAATTGACAGTGTTTGCAAATAGGATATAAGGGCTTGATGAATTTTGGCATGTCTTTTGCAGCTCCCTTTTTAATAGCTTTGATTAGGTTATCAAAGATCAAGTGTCCCATCCTTTTGTGCCACAACCAGATTTCATATTCTTGACTCATATGGCATTCTTCTTCTTCCTTAATATCTAAGATGCACACATTGCTTGAGGTTCTTGTGCAACTGAAACTAATTTTCCTGATCCTTCTTCTCTTATTTCACATTTATGGGAATCAAATATGAGTATATTCCCTTGATCACAAGTCTGGATTACACTTAGAAGATTATGCTTCATATTTCCAACTAGTAACACATTTTCTTCTTTGTTTTTCTTGTTGCCCAAGGTGATTGTGCCTTTTCCAAGTATTTTAGCAAATACATTATCTCCAAATGCTACACTTCCTTTTTCCCTCTTCATTAGTTTGAGAAATTTACTTTTTTCTCCTGTCATATGTTTGGAACATCCATTGTCAATGTACCATTGAAACTTTTTGTTCTTGGCATACAGGGCTACTTTTCATTCTGTATCTTCCATATGTTTTCTTTTCCATATTTTCTTATCCTGAGTGATAAACGAAACTGTTTTTGTGGTTAGCCTGCATTCATTGGTTTGATGACCATAATTGTTGCACTTCTTTCATTCAAAATTATTGAACATTTGTAATGGAGAGAATGAATTGCAACCTCTATTCTTTGGATTATTTTTGTTGCTTTTATATTTTTTATTATTTCTATGAATGTATGTTTTTCCATAAGCCTTGCAATGTACTGCTTTATGTCCAAAGTTATTGCAAGAGTAGAAATATCCAAGAAATATGTGTTGATATCTATTAGGAGGAGTTATTCTAGCCATCTTATTCCATTTGTCTTCTTTCTCTTTTGTGGGAGGTGAAAACTTCATTTTATTATGAATGTTCTTTAATGGTTCCTTCTTCATCTTGTTATTTTAAATTTTTAAGGTGCTCTTAAGAGCATCTACATAACTGATTTGTCTTTTGTCTATCTTTTGTGTTACAGAGGTTGATTTTTTATCATACCCAAGTCATGTTTTATCCTTTGGTGATATTTGACTATTCAGAATGTCATCCAATATTTTTGAACTGTTTTCAAATCTTGAGTGATTCTTTCCTTTCTCAAGTTCCTTTTTCAGAAGGACAATTTCAACTTCTTTCTTCTCACAGTCTTTTTGTTTTTCATTAAGTTGTTCAGTTAGGACCTCTTCTATTATTTTGTCTTCTTGGAGTTGAGTCTTCAAGTCAATGATGATTTGTTCATTTTCCATGACTTTTTTTGAGATTTCTCTTTCTCTTTAATTATGTGTTTCCTCAAACTCTAGTAACTGTCTTTTTAGTGACTTGATCTTATGTTTACATTATCTAAGCTCTTCCAGAGAACTGAACAATTCTTCTTCAATATCTACTTCACCTTCCTCTTCATATTCCTCATCCATACTAAAAGTGTTTTTAGTAGGATTATCATGTTTCTCTATACCCATAAATAGCTACTTTGATTCTTCTTCTTCTTCTTCTTCTTCTTCTTCACTTTTTTCAGATGAGCTATTTTCTTCTTTGGTGTAGAAGGTCTTATTATTTTTGTGGACTTTCTTCTTGTTTCTATTTTTTCTCTTCTTGTACTCTTTGTAAGTTTCTTCACCATCAATTTATTCTTGTTTTGGATAGGGAAATTTGTTGGAAAAATGTCCAACTTTACCATAGTTAAAATATTTAAGAGGTAGTTTTCCTTTGAATTTACCAGTTCCTTTCTTAAGTTTTTTCATGAAGTTTGTTACTTCTTCATTAGATATCTCTGATTGATCTTCATTGGACATATTCTCCTAATGCTTCTTATATTTTCTTACTTTGAAATAAGTTTCCTCTTTGGATGGTGTTTCTTGCCCTGTCCTCATCTCATAGGCTATGAGGATTCCATGGAGCTCATCCATAGTGAGTTTGTCAAGGTTGTCTCTATCCTCTAAGGTAGAGATCTTGGCATCATATCTCATAGGAAATGATCTCAACACTTTATGAACAATATATTTGTCTTCTACTATTTCACCCAATGCTTTAACTTCGTTGACTATCTCGTCTACTCTCTGAAGATATTCTGCAATATTTTATTCTTCCTTCATATTTATATTTTCAAACTGTGCTCTGAGCGTTTGAATTTTGAATTTTTTTGCCTTGCCATCTCCTTCATAAATAATTTTAAGTTTTTCCCATAATTATTTGGCTTATTTGCAGTGCATTACTTTTACAAATACATTTCCGGATAATCCTCTTAAAATGGCATTAACAACTTTTTAATTGTCATTGCATAACTTATTTTCAGTAACATTAGTTGGTGGAGAAGATGGTGCAGTGTATCCATCTTCTAAAGATTGCCAAATATCAAATCCAAGTGCCATAAGATGACTCTTCATCCTTATTCTCCAAAAATCATAGTCATCTCCTTTGAACAGTGGTGCTATTTTGGATGGCATTCCTTGTTGTTGATCCATTGGATTCTTCAGGATCTACCTTCCAATGGTTAGACTGTGATGAAGGAACCTGCTATGATACCAATTTTTGTAAATACTAAGAGGGGGGGGGGGTGAATCAATATTAACTTTTTAAACAATCAGTAATTACTTTGTTATTTTATTAATCACCACAATAGATCAACAATGGAATTGTATTTAAAATTAATTATATAAATATAATTAACAAGAATAAAAAAGTTTATAAAGAATAGTGTGTGATTGTGAAGGGAACCAATCCTCTTTAGAGCACCAAATATTGGATACGCAAATCCCCTTCCTTTTTGAGCACCTCCTCAAGGAAGATACAACTCCCTACTTTTCCAAGCACCAATTTGAAAGGAGGCTCCAACCCCCTGTATTCTTCAAGCACCAACTTGAAAGGAGGCATCGATCCCATGTTTTATTCAAGAACGAACTTGAAAGGAAGTTGAAACTCCCTACTATTCAAGCTTCAACCTATATAGGACTACAATCCTCTCGAGATCCTCCCTTCCACCCTCACTGCACAATTTTACTCTGCAATATTATTCATGTGACTCTTCCTTAGGTAGCATATACTCAGATATATCCATGAGTCACACTTTCATTCTTCATTATTATGAGTTTATATATCCTTCCAAATGGTGTGCATCACTGAACCATTGTGTCTTTTCAATGAATCAATGTGCCTATTCATTTACAATAGTGTTATAGCACAAAATGCCACACTTATGATTTTGTTCCATGGCCTAACCCTTTCCTATTTCTTACTAGAATTTGCCCCAAAGGACCTCTGAAAATTACTTAAAAAACATGCCATAAGAGCATATCCATGGGTTTCCATAGTGCAACACGTGGACATCTGTGATTTACTACATTGCAACCTGTGGACGCCCTCAAATTTTGTGAAAAATAAAATAATCTCGTGTTTTTGGGTGGGTTTTTCGGTTGGAATCGTTTCCTAATGACCTTTCCTGCATTCAACAGAATCCAACTCCACAAACCTCTTTGGGATGATATAAAACAATCATTAAGAGCTAAGGAGAGGTCAAGTCCTTTCATGCAAAGGTATGCTGTCATCATCTAGCAAGCCTCCCTTCCCTATAATTCTCTGAGTAACACCCCCTCTGGTCTAGAAACTCATTTTCCAACACTTCTTTCTCAGTTTATATGACTATAGAGTGTCTCCTTATCTCTATCTGACTCATTGAAGGAAGTTTTCTTTGGTTGAGTTGATGCTTGAGGATTCTTGGAGGAACCCAGATAGTTGGCTTCAAGATGGTGCCAGAAGTAGGACAAGGTTGTAACTTCTCCTCTTAATGTTAATAAAGAGTTTGTTTTCCCTCATTTATGGTAATCATTGTATGTTATCTATATACTTACTTTGAATTTGATTTCTAACATGCACATTATTTTGATAAGATAACTACCTTCGTAGCATCACTTGTTTTGTGACTTTCTTCCAGGTTGCTTCTGGAAGAAGACTAGGAGCTCTTCAACATATAGGATTTTGGGATCAACATCAAATGAGAGAATAAGGTGCTCTCCTTCTCTCTTCTCTATCCCTACCTACTCCTAATTAAGTAGTTATTTTCTTTAGTGTTTGTGTGTTTTTGTTTGAGGGGAGATATTTATCTCTATCATTTAGTCTTTCTCTGTTGTGATCGTGACCCAAGATCACAGGGGATAAAATACCTTAATCAAATAGACTGTGATAAAAAATTAACCTAATCGACTTCAAATTCCTTGTAGATCAAATATGTTTTGTTCTTTATCATGTTAATATTTCTTATGGAATGATCAATCCGACAACCCTTCATGAAATGAACTAAAATGGTCCATTTTTTCATTGCACCGAGATCTGGTTTCGTAAAGACTCAACTATTGTATAATCGAGATCAAGATTAAATCATGACCATTGATT
The DNA here is from genome assembly GCA_010110895.2 of Picea sitchensis. Taxonomy (NCBI): domain Eukaryota; kingdom Viridiplantae; phylum Streptophyta; class Pinopsida; order Pinales; family Pinaceae; genus Picea; species Picea sitchensis. The sequence goes on along the minus strand of SNQJ01S0010383.1, from coordinate 73,659 downwards.
TCGATGTGCATATATCTATTATTCATGCCAAATATTTTTAGGCACCTATGTGCTTCCTTCAAACCACTTTACCTTTTACTTACGAATGGTTTAAATTTCTCCCATGAGTTGATCCAATGGCCTACCTTACTCATGAGAAGATCTTGATCCAATGGCTCTGAATTAATCACCCAGTGAGATGGACATTCCATTTTTACTTCAAATGTGACAGGGACCAAATATCATGACTTAATAATCAAATAAATCAATGGCACAGACTTAATCAGGTGTTGAGATGGATGGTCCTTATTTCATCTAGGTTCTTTAGACAAATTGACAGTTCGAATATAATTAATCATTGAATGGAAAATTCTTGTTCATTTTAAATATGGAATTTTACTTGGAATTATTTCATGTGATGGATTCGCAGACTCTCAGACTTGCAGAATCACATGTTTTCTCGAGTTTCATCAAAATTCATGCCCAACTTCTGCAACCTCCAAGATGAACCTATACTTAGAGAAATTTTAAGTGATTTTTCTCATGTTCGCAGACTCTCGGACTTGCGGACTCACATGTCTTCTCGAGTGTTATCAAAATACACGTCCAACTTCTGTTACCTCCATAATTAACCATACTTGGACTTTTACATAGAATTATTTTATGTGACAGGTTCATGAACTCTCAAACTTCCAGACTTGCATGTCTTCTCGGGTGTCATCAAAATGCACGTTTAACTTCTGCAACCTCCAAGATGAAATTATACTTCGAAATTTTCTTAATCGATTTTTCTCGGGCTTTTGGACTCTCGGACTCATGGACTCATATCTCTTCTCATATGTCATTAGAATGCATGCCCAACTTCTATTACCTCCATAATGAACCATACTTATAATTTCTAAGTGATATTGATAGAATATGATACTTAGCCAATTTTTGGTTGCTCAGTGGACTCGTAAAAGAGATTTGAGCCATTTGATCATGATTTCATTTTGATCCAATTATCAACATCATTTCCTCGTTCTTTACCATTCAATTGTGCTCTTATTTTGATCCAACGATCAAAATTGTTCTTCGTTCTTTATCGTCTGATACTGTCAATTCTTGCAACTAATATAGTTGGATACTTGTCTGGATGATAAATACATTTAACCCTTCTTGAAATGAATGAAAATCATAACACCATGTCCAACACAATGTGTTTCCATGATACTTCATTATGTTCATTGTATTAAAATTGATGCCCTCTCCTTGTATTTCCTAAATTCCATTACATTAGGAAATGTGTGTTTCATCCTCATGATTTAACTATTTCATTTTCCTCGCGATTTACCTGTTTCCTTAAGCTTTATGGCCTTGACACCTTGTCTCTATACCTATTCTTACTAATAGTGAGTGATACTCCCTTAAATCTAGTGATCTACTTGATCAATACTACACATGCTTGTAAAATTTATAACCACGTGGCATCATTAAACTTAATTAAATCATCATGTAGTTACAAATATAAATTAAATCTAATGATGTAAGTGTTATTCTTCCTCTATTCTATGGAATATTCTCTTACAAAGTTACCAAGTTTTTGTAATCTTCCCATTTTGGGATTCCCTTATTATGTAGTGAGATTCACTTCAGGAGGATTGAGTCAACCAAGTCATAGGGGTGAGACTATGACATCAGAGATATTGGAGAGTTTGGAGGATTTTTGTGGGGCCCAACTTATTTTATTTACCTTTATTCATCATCAAGATCATTTGCACACAACTTGTCTTTGGTTTCATTGCTCTCTGACAATTTTTGTAAAATGGGGTTATTATTGAGAATATTCTAATCAAATTCACTAAGGATGTCATTTTGGGAATAATATTTGAAGGAACACCTTAGTGTAATAGCTCATTGGAATCAGGAGGAAAAGATCTAAAGGATAAGATGATGAAAACTGACTTTCAGTGGCTGGAGAAGCCATAAGGGAAAATTAATCACTTTTTAGAGGAAAAAAGTTTAATTAAAATAATAAAGTGATTTTATGAAGAAACATTAAAAGTGAATTAAAAGTCATTTCAAGGGAAAAGGTAAAAAGGGGTATAAAAGAGAGATAGGAGCTTCTATTCTCTAATGATGTTTATTGATATTTTGATGTTTGGACTCTTTGGCTAGAGAGCTCAAGTTACTTAAGGGTTTTGATTAAACAAAACCTAGAGATCAACAAGGGAGTGAAATATTCTCTTGTTCATGATCCAAGCTTGGACAAGGTGGTGAAATATTCCACCCTCACCATTTTATTTCAGTTTCAAATCCATTTCTTTCATTGTTGATAAAGGAGGGCGCCATTGTTGGAGGATTCTGCAAAAAGGATGCATTGTCCAATAGGAAGGAGTTCAATTTGGCTTCTGGGAGTGAGATATTGAAGAGATCTGAGTTGTTTTGTGTTTTTCTCCCCTGGAGCAACTTTTCTTAGCACCCTTGGGGGTTTCCAACATCCATATTATTTCTTCTCAGAGCTGGGGTGAATTTACTCAAGGAGAGTGCACTGGGGGTTTGAGATCCAATCATTTATGGTCAGATTTGACATCTACGGCCAGGGGAACTTCTCATATAAGTTATCCTTCATCATATCTACAAGATTGCAGCCATTTCATGAATATTTTACATCAGATTTATTGTGCATATTTCAGCATGGCGTAAGCAACAAGGAGAGCACATTTATGGGTATCATAATTGTGAATTTTGCATGATATAACATCTCTTTTGTGAAGACATCATTAGGGGATAGAAAAGGAGGATCATTGACACTATTTCCTTTCCTTTTGGAGCGATTATAGTCCAATAAAGTGGTTATTGTATTACTTATATCAGATCTGGAATTACTATATGTTGGACAGGCAAATGCATATTAAATAAAGCAAGGATTTGAGGTACTATCTTATGGTTTTAATAGATATTGGTTTCTAATTTATTTGGTTATCATTTCATGTGTTTTCTTTATGTATTACATGAAGAAATATGGGCTGGAATACATCATAAAATACACTTAAATGAATGTTACAACCATTTCACATGAAGTGTTTGACAAAATGTTTCAATCAGCCAACACATAGAAAACATAATAGCTATCAATTATATATATCATCCCACAATTAGGGATTTATAAGGAGGTAGAAATTATTTCAAATTATCATGCTAACACATCAGGAAACCTCATCAAAGTCAAGAAAGTAAGAAGAAGGCATTTTCTAAGGGAAATTGAACATACCATCAAAGTGTTTGACAAAAGTTATCAACAAGTTAGATCTTATTTTTATATTAGATTTGGTTGGGGATATTACAGTGGTATCAAATCCATTTCCTCCGCCAGCCTGTGATTTTGTAATATATTGATGGAGCATGAATTTGAGACCATGGAAAGAGAGTATAACTCTCGGAGTGAAAGATTATGAAGATTGGTCACATTGGGTGAGTATTGCATCATCATCATTAGGAGGATAAATAGATGATCCTTTGAAAATGGAAGGGTTATACCCAAGTTTTTAGATAATTGTCAAAGTTAAGAGAAAACAAGGAGATTGGAGCCAGATTATAGGTGCAGAGGCAAGGGAAAAGTACATTACATCGAGGTGCACCATAACAGTGATGATGAAGAAGATGCATGTGATGAGGATGACAGATGGCCAGCAGGGGACGCACCATCAATAGAGTTATCTTATAATGTTAGCACTCATGTGGGACAGGTTGAGGAGCTTGATATAGAGAGGACAACAGCTTAGTTTGACCATTTGGTGGAGCATGAGGAGTATGTGCATGAAGAGGTGACCTTAGATGCTTCATTTGAGAAGTCCCATGAGGCCAATGACACTCATGCATCTCATGAACATAGTGATGAACAAGGTTCTTGTGAGGGTTCAGATGTGTTAGCACCTAGGAAGTCATGTGTGGGGGATGATAATACTTCCTTGGACTTGAGCGTGACACATTCCTCATCTTCTCAATCACCTATGATAGGCACACCACATGAGGATATCATTGGCATTTAGGATTTGGTAGAGGAGCCTTGTGTGGTGATTGAACACAAGGGACATTTATATATTCAGGGCCAGGAAGAGAGGCATGACCTGGAGACAAATGAAAATTTACATAACTTCCATTATGGGGAGAGTGAGTCACATATTTTGGGGAGTCCATTGATAGATCAAGTTGTGGAGACCAACATATTGATGGGACACTTAGTTCAGGGAACGACCTATAGTGACAGAGATGCATTCATTGTTTTTCAGAATGACTATATCACAAATATGGACACATCAGTATAGGATCTGGGTACAAACGACATTAGTAGAGTGAGAGCATAGGAGGATATAGTTTTACGTACAATATATAAGGCAATTCAGATTGAGACAACAATATATGATGATGTACAATGGCATCTAGGGGAATTCAGTATCACAACGTACAGTGGGCATAGTGGCACTTTACCTTTTGAGGAGTGTGTTGATGAGGATTACAATGTTGATATTAGCAGAGGGAGTCATGAGGTAGCACTGTAGCAGGATAGTGTTCAGGAGTCACAACATTTGGTAGGACAACTGAGGGTGAGAGAGGACATGATCATGGAAGCCCTTAGACACATTGATGATACACAAACATTGGTGGTAGAGTATTGTTGGAAGGCCATGATGGCACATGATAGTTTGGATGGAGATTTTTCCATTAAGGACTTTTAGACACATAGGAAAAGAGTGACTGTGATGAGGATTGAATACTAGCAACTACTTATGGATAGAGATTACCTTATGGAGGTTGGCAAGATGTATCATGGGGCATTGAAGCAGAAGGAGACTAAGGTGGAATGAATCACTCATGAGTTGGTAAGAAAATAGGGATTCTTGGAAGGCACATAGACAACCCTTCGAGAGTCAGAGTCCAGAGTAGAGAAGCTCCTTGAGGATTCTAGTAAGATATCCACTACATCCATCTCAATAGAGAGTTAGTCATATGCTTTAGCTATGTCACTAGAGGATGTTGGTGACATCGAGAGTTTGACGGAGGAGAGTGAGGGGTGCTCAGGATTGGAGATGATGATGGAGAGGCATGAACCAGAGGCGATTGAGGGTGTTCATGTGTCACAAGAGTTACCATTCCTAGAAATTCCTGAGGAAATGGAGCGTACACATGCAGATTCTAGATCCATGGAAATCTCAAATGAGGACACATCAATATGAGGTATAGGATTAGATGACACTAGTGATGAGGACACCTCCATTCAGGGTCTGGAGCTAGTTGACACTCATGGATTGAGTGATGCAGTGATCCAGTTGGGTATACCATCATGGAGGTTTAACAATATTACCAACTTAATGAGAAATTTTTCGAGTTCTCGTTTTTTCAAGGGTCCCATTTTTTACCACATTTAAAAAAATAGTGCTACTGGTAGCACCCCTTTTCATTTTGAGGTAGTTTTTTGATATTTTAAATTTTCTTGTCTATAACGGATCCACATTTTGTTTCTAAAATGCTTACTTTTTGAACTATTTTCAAATTTTCCTAAATCCATTTTTGGGGGTTTTTTAATTGTTTGTTTTCCAACTATTTTCATTTTTTTCTAAATCCTTTACTTTTTTCTTTTTACCAATGTTCTTTTTTATGATTTTTAATGATACTAAAAATGTTATAAAAATCTTATATATGATTCAGGTTTTTTAAATTAAGATTTTTCATACAATTATGTCTCATTATATTTAATTCATGGTGCCATAGTTTTTAAATATAGAGTAAAATTGTATTTTTAACACACTTTTTATTTTTTCTTCAATATATAGCAAATAATTGTAGCTAAATAACACTATTTTTAAATATTTAGAAAAAAACTATAAATTTCAAAGCAACTTATAACAAAAAACCTATACATTTTGGAAGCTTTCCACTATAAATAACGTGTCACACAAAGCATTTTTATGAACAAAATTGAACAAAAAAATGGAAAAAATTAATAAAAATTAACATTTTTTATGATATTTTTATAGATTTACAGTAAAAACTTGACAATATTTAATGTCATTTTCTCTAGCATATTAAATCACATAAAAATAAAAGTAAAAATAAAATAATAAAACATGTTCATCATAAAACAACAATAGATGCATATTTATTCTTATTTTAAAATATGAAAGTCAAAACATTACAATTATAACTCATACAAATTTTGCAAAATTCAACATTGTCTTCAAGGGCATCCTAAAACTAATCAACAATGTCATATATCCCAAATTCATCATTCTCAATAGACACGTCATCATTTTCTTGGACATCATTTTGTGCTTCCATTGACTCATTTGGCTCATGTTGCTCTTCCATTGAGTTATTAATATCCACAAGTTCTCCAAAGTGATATTTTCCAAGCAAACCTCTTAATGGTACCCGAGGTTCCTGTGATATTTTTGTCACCTTTGAGTCATTAAAATATCCTTTTCTCAAGCCAATTTCTTGCATTTCCTCTAGAAGAGATCAAATAACATTAATTCTTTGTTGAATAAAACCACATTGCACTGCATCACTTTCAATGGCTATGCAATTCCTTCATTTTTGTAAGCAACATGCTAATGTTGTACCTAATCACCAAATACAAAATAAATAATTAAAGTAAATAATGTAAAACAACATAAATTAAAAATAATAAAGAGTGAAGTATGATTTCATAAATGTTATATCATAAATCTTACTTGAACCAGAGAACAAATCCAAAACCCAATCTCCTTTATTTGAAAATGTATCTATAAGATAATTAATTAGTGCTTGTGGCTTTTGATAAATGTTAATGATCTCTCCTTTGAAATCATTTTCCTCATATGTTAGCTTTCTAGCCACAACATTGTAAACCAATAAACTGCCAGGCTTATTTCCATCCTTTACATTGTAAAGAATAGATTCATAAGTATCATCTTTTGTCCAGCTTGCAAGATGTATACTTTCAATATCACGTGTAAATGGTTCACTATTGGAGCTATGAATATTAGGTTTTTTCCTATAACATAAATAAATACAAATTCAATTAACTTGTGAATTAATAAAATATATTTCTAATTTTAATCGCTAAACATACAATTTCAATATCTTACCAATAAAGTCGCATTCTTGTCTTAATTGTTATCCCTTTCTAAAATGGAAATTCAAAAATAAAAATATTTGGTATAACCTAAAGTAGTAATAATTGTTGTAACCTTAGAAGCACACTAGAGTAGTGGATGGCTTAGACCAGTGGATGACTTATGCAATACTGATCTCATAATTTTAATAACTTCAAATGTTAATAATTTTAATAAGATTTAATAAAATTGTGTGATAATGAAATTATAATATTAATAATTTAAATAAAATCTTACATACATCACACGATACTTGGTCGGGGGGAAATGCCTGACATCGCCCTCTCGGACAATAAACAATTGTCATAATCTCCAGATGCATGTGTTTAGTGGTATGCATATGTTTAGAGTAAAAACCAAAAACAAAATACTAAAGTAAAAATCATATAAAAAAATCAAAACCAAAAATACTTCTTAAAAAAACAAAAACCACATAAAAAAACAAAATTTAAAACGAAACAAAAAAAATAAAAAATAAAATTAATTTTAAATCTTTTGAATTAAAATTAATTTTAATTAAAAACCTATACCTCTCTTTTTAAATGGATTGACATTTTACCATTTAAAATTATAAATTACATTGAACATTCTTTTCTTTTAAAAGGACTTATCCCTTTCTAAAATGGAAATTCAGAAATAAAAATAATTGTTCTAACCTAAAGTAGTAATAATTGTTGTAACCTTGAGAGGGGGTTCGTCGACTTGTGGAGCCACGCGTGACTAGGTCACGCGCTCCTGCGCTCCTGGACCTCCCGCAGGCCGCCGGCCCTGTGGCCCTCCCGACCCCTCCTCCCTCCATCAAAGCTACAAAAAGCTCCATGGTGGCTCCCTCGCCCCCTGCTCAGAAGAGAGGCGGCCCTCCTGCTGCGGCGGTGGCCCCTCCACTCGCGGCTCCTCTTCAAAATTGCACTCCCCTAGGAGCTTCATTCGCGCTGCCCAATTCTTCAAAACACAGAGGCGTCCCTCCTGGTGCGGCTGCAGCGGCGGATGCTGGCTTCCCTTCCCTAGCCGCAGCTCTCTCTTTCGGGCTGCCCTCTAATGCAAGCACGGCCTTTGATGCTCCGGTAGACGAGATCTTGCTAGCTCTGACCCCCTCCTTTAAAGAGGTGGCTTCTCGCCAGAGATTTCCCTCTAGTATGCATGCAACGGGCCCTGACGATGCCTCTCAAGGTCGACCAGCCGGGTTGCATGCAGCAGTTCCAGAAGCCCCTACAGTCTCAGTTCAAATGCCAAAGGAAGCCCTAACTCATGCCTGCCATTACAGAAAGCATGCACTAGTATGCAGGTTTAACGATTATTGGCCTAATCTACCGGATCTGCTCACTTGGATCTCTTCCGAATGGTACCCGCTTTTAGAGGGAGAAGTCATCACCTGCCCTTGTGCAAAGGGGTTTTTTATAGCAGTTTTCAAATCTACAAGTGACAGAGACATAGTGTTTAACACCGGGCCGTGGTTTTGGGGCAGAGCAGGCCTGTCCATGCAACCATGGATCCCTGTCTTTGATCCATCCACAAACTGTATCGCTTCAGCTCTAGTCTAGGTGAGACTTCCATACTTGCCCCTGCATTTCTGGGGGGGACGAGTCTCTTAAGGCGATTGGCAATGGCCTCGGCAAGTTCCTCTGCAGAAGTCCGGACTCAAAGCCAGCCCGCTCCACCTTCGCTCGAATTTGTGTTGAAATGGATTTCTCCAAAGGTTTCCCCGCTGAAATAATTCTCCAAGGCAAGGACTTTTCCAAGACCCAAATCCTCGGTTATGAGAATCTCAGCTTCAGGTGTAGGAACTGCTTTGAAACGGGGCATTTGGCCCAAAGCTGTGGAAAACAGCCCGGGAAAAAAAGGTCGTCCAAAAACCAAAGACCAACCTGGTGGAAGGGGGCACCATCAGCACCGCGCATTGAAAGCAAGGCCCAAGAAGCGACAGAAGAAGTAGAAGTTGAGGCCGAAACCAAGCCCCCTGCTAAGGGGGAAGACCCGGCAGAAGCCACTCCAAGTTGCCCACCCGACCAGAACCCCAGACCTCACGCTGGGCAGATCTAGCCAATGAGGAAGACCCTCTGGACCCGTTGGAAAGTCAATCTACGGACCAAAGTATCGAATGGCAAACAGTGTCAAAAAAGAAAAAAAAAATCCAAGCAAGAAATGATGTAATAACGCGGAGCCGTTCAGGCTTGCTGAAACAGTTTATTTCTATAAGTTAGTAATGCGTTAGGATATTCAGGCAGTAGTTTTCCAGCTTTCAAGTAAAGTTTTATCGATGTATCGAACCCAGTGGCATGTCCAATGTTATTAATACAAATCTCCATAACCGTTTCTGTCAAAAAAAAAAATTGTTGTAACCTTAGAAGCACACTAGCATAGTGGATGGCTTAGAGTAGTGGATGGCTTATGAAATATTGAGCTCATAATTTTAATAACTTCAACTATTAATAATTTTAATAATATCTAATAAAATTGTGTGATAATGAAATTATAATATTAATAATTTAAATAAAATCTTACATACATCACATGGGACTTGGCCAGGGGCGATGAATCGCCCTCTCGGATAATAAACAATTGTCATAATCTCTAGATGCATATGTTTAGTGGTATGCATATGTTTAGAGTAAAAAACACAAAAACAAATACTAAAGTAAAAATCATATAAAAAAATAGAAACCCAAAACACTTCTTAAAAAAACAAAAACCACATAAAAAAAACAAATTTTAAAACGAAACAAAAAAAAAATTAAAATTAAAATTAATTTTAAATATTTTAAATTAATTTTAATTTTAATTAAAAACTTATCCCTCTTTTTTAAAATTGAAATTGACATTTTACCATTTAAAATTATAAATTACATTGAACATTCATTTCTTTTAAAAGGACTTATCCCTTTCTAAAATGACTTTTCCCTTTCTAAAATGGAAATTCAAAAATAAAAATAATTGTTATAACCTAAAGTAGTAATAATTGTTGTAACCTTAGAAGCACACTAGAGTAGTGGATTGTTGTAACCTTAGAAATACACTAGAGTATTGGATGGCTTAGAGCAGTAGATGACTTATGCAACACTGAGCTCATAATTTTAATAACTTCAACTATTAATAATTTTAATAAGATTTAATAAAATTGTGTGATAATGAAATTATAATATTAATAATTTAAATAAAATCTTACATACATCACATGGGACTTGGCCGATGCCCGACATTGCCCTCTCAGATAATAAACAATTATCATAATCTCCATATGCATATGTTTAGTGTTATGCATATGTTTAGAGTACAAAACAAAATACTAAAGTAA
>SNQJ01S0010383.1:50224-61343 GCA_010110895.2 Picea sitchensis | reverse complement strand
AAAAAAACAAAAACCAAATAAAAAACAAAAATTAAAAAACAAAATTTAAAAAACAAAATTTAAAACGAAACAAAAAAATTTAAATTGAAATTAATTTTAAATCTTTTAAATTAAAATTAATTTTAATTAAAAACCTATCCCTCTTTTTTAAAATGGAAATTGCATTTTACCATTTAAAATTATAGATTACATTGAACATTCCTTTCTTTTAAAAGGACTTATCCCTTTCTAAAATGACTTATCCCTTTCTAAAATGGAAATTCAAAAATAAAAATAATTGTTATAACCTAAAGTAGTAATAATTGTTGTAACCTTAGAAGCACACTAGAGTAGTGGATAGCTTAGAGCAGTGGATGACTTATGCAATACTGAGCTCATAATTTTAATAACTTCAACTATTAATAATTTTAATAAGATTTAATAAAATTGTGTGATAATGAAATTATAATATTAATGATTTAAATAAAATCGTACATACATCACACATCGCCCTCTCCGATAATAAACATTATCATAATATCTCATCATAATCTCCAGATGCATATGTTTAGTGTTATGCATATGTTTAGAGTAAAAAACACAAAAAAATATTGAAGTAAAAATCATATTAAAAAATCAAAACCCAAAACACTTCGTAAAAAAACAAAAACCACATAAAAAATAAAATTTAAAATGAAACAAAAAAAAATTAAAATTAATTTTTATTAAAAACCTATCCCTCTTTTTTAAAATGGAAATTGACATTTTACCATTTAAAATTATAAATTATATTGAACATTCCTTTCTTTTAAAAGGACTTATCCCTTTCTAAAATGACTTATCCCTTTCTAAAATGTAAATTCAAAAATAAAAATAATTGTTATAGCCTAAAGTAATAATAATTGGTGTAAGCTTAGAAGCACACTAGAGTAGTGGATGGCTTAGAGCAGTGGATGACTTATACAATAGTGAGCTCATAATTTTTATAACTTCAACTATTAATAAATTTAATAAGATTTAATAAAATTATCATTAAAATTAAATTAAATATATTTTATAAAATTTAAAAAAAATGGACTTAGATGCCCCTCATTGTCCTAATGAATAAAATTTAATAAAAAGCCTAAAAAAATCTTTTAAAGGTAGTAAAATGCTAATTATTTAATGTGGGTTTCGTCATTTTTTAGATTTAAAATGTGATAAATTTTGCTAAAATGTCTTTCAAATATATATAAAAAAATGAAAAATCATGATCTATTTCCAAAAAAATTATAAAGTTTAATTTGTTTTTTTTTCCTAGAATATATAAACTTTTAAAAAAGTTGACCTTTAAAATGTGTAGCCTCTCCTTGTTGAATGCCCTTGCTCCACAATATTCAACAAGCATTGCCCAATAAGCATTGCCCAATAGTTGATACGATGTAAAAAACCAAAACAAGAGTGTGTATATATACCAATTACTATACCACTTTTTAGTTAGTTTAGTGCATATGGGATAAATTAAATAGAAGGAGATTATGTATATATATCAAATATTATATAAACCATCTCTATGTTTAATCAATGTGGGATAAATTAAAAATGATAAAACATAATGTAATTAATTAATTTATGATGATTAATATTGAAGGTAAAATATTAAAGAGGAAGCTTTAGGGGAAAATTGTTGGGGAAAATTGGGAGGGAAAATTCGGGGGGGGACTTTTTGGGAAAATTTGGAGGGAAAAAAATTTGGGAAATATTTGGAGGGAAAATTTAGGCGAAAAAGTTTTGGCAAAAAATTGGAGGGAAATTTTGAGAGGGAAAATTTGGCGGAAAATTTCTGGGGAAAATTTGGAGGAAAATGTTCACTCCACAAGCTATAAGAATGTCATTGGGAGAGTGGGAATTTGCACCATTCTATCTTTGTAGTGAGCAATGATGGCTTCATCGGATAGAGAGGATTTTATTTATGGAGCATCAACATCTTGTTCACATGTCTCATCTTCTGAGACTAAAAAATGTGGTGGGAATACTTCTGATGTAAATCAGGAGTCATATGTTTCACCTAGTGAGAACTTTTATCATAGAGCAAGCAATGATATTGAGCATATTGATCAAGAAAGTCCTAATTCTGAAGACTTTGAAGGAACGAATGATGAAGGGGAGGAATATGGTGAAAAGTATGATGAAGATTTTCCTCCAAGTGAGGATTTACAAGTTACTACTGATGATGATGAATATTTTCCTCCAAGTGAGGATTTTGAAGGTACCGATGGGGATGATGAAGAGTTTCCTCCAAGTGAGGATTTTCAAGGAAGTAAAGAAGATGATGAAGATTTTCCTCCAAGTGAGTATTTTCAAGGGAGTAAATAGAAATATGAAGAGTTTCCTCCAAGTGAGGATTTTGTAGGTACTGATGAGGATAATGAAAATTTCCCTCCAAGTGAGGACTATCAAGGTAGTAGAGAGGATGATGAAGATTTTCCTCCAAGTGAATATTTTGAAGGTACTAATAAGGAGGGTGAAAATCTTCCTCCTAGTGAGGATTTGCAAAGAAAAAATAAGGATAATGGAGATTTTCCTCCCAGTGATGATTTTGAAGGTACAAATGAGGAGGAAGAAGATATTCCTCCAAGTGAGGATTTTGAAGGGACTAATGAGCACAATGAATATTTCCCTCCAAGTGAGGATTTTGAAGGGACTGATGAGGATGGTGAATATTTTCCTCCAAGTGAGGATTTTGAAGGGACTAATGAGGATGATGAAAAGTTTCCTCCAAGTGAGGATTTTGAAGGTATTGACATGGATGGTGAAGGTATTGTTTTAGCAGGAGAAATCAAAGGTTCTAATGAATATGATGAAGAGTTTCCTCCAAGTGATGATTTCCAAGGCACTAATGAGAATGTTGAAGATTTTCCTCCAGGTCAACATTTTGAGGGCAGTAATGAGGATGATGTAGAATTTCCCTCAATTGGAGATTTCGAAAGTATTGAAGATGATTATGTCAATTATGGACACTTTATTGAAGGTGATTGTGATGTTCATGATGTTCCTAATATTTCTCTTCTCAACAAGATTATCAATGAAGATGATGATGGACCTAGGAATGGAGATCATGTTCTAAATCATTTAGATGCAACAAATCAAGGTGATCAACAATCTCTTGTTGGGTCTCCTCAGAATTCTATGTATGATTATAGTGAGAATAATGTTCCTCCCAGTGTTGATGTTCAAATAGTGGAGAGATTGAAAATAAATATTGTGTCCAGGACAAGGACTAGACATTTTTATATCAATCCAAATCATTCTAGTTATATAAGGTCTAGGAAATAATTTCTCACTAAATCATTTTCCATCGGTGATTTGATTTCTAGTGATTGTTGTCATAAGAATTGTTTGAAAAGTATAGACTACATGTGTGCCTTGCAGAAAAGGAAGAATTATTTGTCAATGAATAAGGGCATGAAAAATTCATATTTAGTGGGGTGCATGATATCTACGAAGACAAGATATGATTATCGCATTGGTAATATTTTACTTTGCAGAAAGGATTTCAAAACAATCCACTCAATTGGTAATCTTCGTCTATCAAGGATCCAAACAAGATTGGAAAAAGATCCTACAATTTATTCAAATGTACATCATGGATGAGAGATTGGCCCATTAACAAACATTGCATTGGCAAGGATGTGAGACTTCTTTTTCAAACAAGGAGAGTCTATGCCAGATTGAGAGATAATACATATTCCAGATAATTTCTCAAGGAATGAAATCTACAAGTTATACAAAGAATATGCTTAAAGTGTTGAAGGAAATCATAATTTTATTTCATATGCATATTTTACAAGAGTATGGAAGAGATAATTCAACAATGTTTGTATTCCTAAGAATTCAAGGATGGGGATTTGTAGTATATGTGCTTCTCTGAAAGAAAGAAGAGATAAATCTAAAGGGGTAGAAAGAGGAATATATTTACAATTTTTTGTTTTGTTTAAATTTGATAGTTATCAACTAGAAAAACATATTATCAACATTTTCATTTTGTGCCATGTGCACATTCTATAGTCAAAGCACTTCAAGAACACAGGTATCAACAATCAAGTGAAAGACAAAAGTTGTACAAACATAGAAAGAAGTGTTATGATGCTCCACATTAATATATGGGTATGACAATTGATGGAATGGACAAAAAAAAAAAACTTCTTCCACATTTTTTCCATACACCAAAACATTTATAGGAAGAGAATTTCATTCATTTTCACTTGGTTGGTTGTATGGTTTTTAATGGAACAGTGTGTCTAAGGGTTTACTTCACAGCTCCAAATATTCATATTCATGCAAATCTTACCATCACCATCATGTGATCAGTCACTGGTTTGGTAATCTTCCTCAAGTTCTATATCTGTAGTTGGACAACACTAGTCGTCAAAACAAAAATCAAGTTGTCTTTGGATATCTCAACATGCTTGTTGAACTGGGAATATTTCAAAAGGTTAAAGTTGGTTTCCTTCTTGTTGGACACACACATGATTATATTGATCAAATGTTGAGTCATTTTTCAGTAACATTGAAAAGGGAAAATGTTGCAAGCCTACCATCATTAATTGAATGTATTAATAAATCATACATTCCAGAGCCTATTTTTCACATATTAGAAGAAACTATTGACATGTGAATATTTATCCAGGGATCGCATGGTGAATAAAAATGTATTGAGCAGCTTAATGACATTACCTTCCAACATCATTTTTGTTTAAAAACATTTGATGGGAAAACACTTATATGGGGAAATAAGTATTCAACTACTATAGAATGGGGGCCTTTATCAGGTTTGGCATTTTTGAAGTTCATTCCAGATCATCCAATATTTGCATCAAAGTTAATGTTATTACAATCAGTTGCTGAAATCCATAATGCATGAAGGCGTAATAGAGATGTAGATTATTCAGAATGCTTAGAGGAAATAAAAAATTCTATTAAAGATACATATGAGTACTTTGATGTTGTTGATTCTGTTTGGTGGGAGTGTTTTTTCGATGATCAAAGTGACATAATTTCAAACTCAATAATTGAAGATACATTTTTTAAGTCTCCATTTATTTGGCCACAAAATAGGTCAAATGAATCTGAAGAAAGAAACATTGTTGAACAACAGGATTCTCAATATGTTGTTGAGTTTTCACAAGTAGAGGAAAGAGAAATGTATATTGGTTCTATAAGATCACGTGCACAACGTGAAGCCCTGGAAGATATTTACAGGGGTTCAACACAAGATATTAAGGAGGGTTGCATGATTTCAGTGTTAGCGACTGAATATCCACATGGTTATCCATTCTGGATTACAAAGGTTATAAGGATTGATAAAGAAAATGAAGATGTTATAGCAGTTGAAGTGCATTGGTATGCAACAAGTACACACCCATTCAATGGTGTGTACAAGAAAGAGATGGTGGTTGAGAAACAAAACAACAGAAAGAGAAAAAGAAAGGGTCAAAACATAACTTGTCGTCACACCGACCTCTTAAAATTAGAGGATGTTGACATAATTTCTATGACTTCAATTTGACAAAGAGAGGAACTCTTCGCTCTAGGACCATAGATATTATCAAAAGGTTGTTGCCACAAGAGATAAGTGCAATATGGGATTCTCTTGAACATAGTCGTAGATAAAAGAGGCTTTTGACATCTAAAGTGTTGGGAATACATGCAAACTCATATGGTGCACTCATTGATAATAGAGAAGAATATGGATCATCTACATCTTCATCCAGTCATTCATCTGAAGACAATGTAGATTCTGATGGTGTGTCAAAATCCATGGATGAATTTGATTAAGTGTATGAGACATTTCATGTATTTTTTATCAATATGATGTTTGTATGGTAACCAGAAATGAGTGTTCTTTGTTACATATGATCTTACATGAAGTTATGAATCATTTCTATGTTTTATGAATTATATGTTTTTATTATGGAGAATACATAACAAAATTTGTTAGCTCTTCTGTTTTGAATATGGAAAATGTAACGAAATAATTTATGTTTCATTAAATGTAATTTGTATAGACTTGTTAATTTAAAATAAAAAAATATTTGAAGTTATGTTGAATGTTGACATATGAAATGGTGATATTTTCATGCCATTATGTATTATCTTGTGGTTGGAGTGATAAACTAACCTTAAAAAAGTAAATATTTAAGGGTTGATTTTACGATTTGGTTTATAGTAGTGATAATGTTTTACACCACTATAAAAAATGTGTTAATTTGTAGGTTTTGGTTGCAATGGTACTTTTCGCACTAGGATAATGTTTGAAATGAGGTATAATTTTAATGTTTAGAAAAAAACATTTTTCTATCGGTAGCACCATTCTTTGATTTAGGTGTTTATTTTAAGGTTTTTCAGAGCAACTATACACATGTTTTAGGCCATGCTTGAAAATAGTTGTAATTTTAACCTAAAAAAAAGGGTGCTACCGATAGCACCACTTTTTTATTTGAGGGTTAATTTTGTGGTTTTTTATGCAAAAATATGTGTTTTAAGGGCTAGAGTTCTCGTTTTGAGGTCATAGTTCTCGTTAATTTTGTAATATTCTTGTTTATGATACTATCCATTGAGGCCCTCATTAGGTACCATCGAAAATAGGAGGATGGTGTGCGGCATTTGGGTGAGCCATGGATCGTTATAGATATGACATAGATTCTCCAATCGGAACAAGTGGACAGTGTGCAAGGTGACAAAGACATGTTGAGGGATGAGAGGACCTACTATAGATATGACCCACATTTAGCTCTTGATTCCACCTTCATGGAGATGATCATGAGGGTGACATACGATACATATTGTGCAGGGAACCCAGTAGATTTGTGTGAGTTCAGGAAACCACATGAGACATGGCTATTCTTCAACAGGGTGTCTAGACTCCAGGATTTTTCTGCATACATTATCATGAGTGACGATAGCATATTTCTTTGTGCAGGTTAGCAGCAACAGGACACATTAGTATTCACATGGTTCATTCACAATATTTGGTTTTCATTAGTTGGTTACATCAAGGGTATAGTAGATTGGCCTAGATGGATTCTGTCATTTCTCAGTATGGCACAACAATGGTTAGTGGGGATTGGAAGTGGTGGACTTCCAAATTGTCCATGGGATCCAGGGATCCATTTGGTAGGTATTTTTCTTCACCTTTTGATGGTCCGAATTGCACCAATGAGCGACCTACTTCACTCTTTGATTTTCATGAGAGGGATTGTTGGAATTCATTCTATATGGAAAGACAAGTTCTCCATTTTGATACTTGGGATTGAGTCTAGCAATGGATTTGTAGACTTTGGTTCCACAGGGATACCTTTATAGGTTCAACTTCTTGATAGCAGGCCTAGTCCTTACAGGTATTTTAGCACGAGGATCCAGAAGTGGGGTATCTAGTATGTGTACATTGGGAAGACAGTCATGATCAAAGTGGTGTAGCGTCAGTGTGATGGTCCCTTTCAGAGATTAGCATGGGACCCTGGGATTTTGCGGCTGGGCATTTCATTGATTGATAGAGGCGAGTGGATTCTTGCAGGGGAAATCATTCTGATTTTCCATTGAGCTTAATTTTTTAGGGGAGCACGTCACTTTTTGGTGATTCGTTGAGGTCTTGTAGCACCTCACTTTGGTGGAAGCACGTTCAGTGGGATGAGGCCATGTTTGTCTTGGTATGGTCATGGGGGTAAAAATCATTTTCTGTGGAGGCCGAGTGTTACTTTTAAGAGTACTTTCGTGAGGTATTTTATATGGGCTCCCTAGTAGAGCGACTGGTGGAGGGGTTGATCGAGTTTTTACAGTACAATGTTTCTCTACCCATCAGTAGCATTCAGAAGGAGACCTTTTATGTCACTTCGTCATCGGACATTGAGTTGAGAGGAGGATGCTTCACATATTCTAGGTTGGTTTGGGACCTAGGTATCATGTTCAGTTTTAGTTGGATCCAGTTGATAGCGTGTCATATTTTGATGGATTTTCTTGAGGACAAGCAATCTTTGAGAAGGGAGGACTGTAATGTTCCCATTTTTGGATTCCCTTATTATGCAGTGAGATTCACTTTAGGAGGCTGGAGTCAACCAGGTCAGAGGGGTGAGACTATGACATCAGAGAGATCAAAGGGTTTGGAGGAGTTTTTGGGGGGGCATCTTAGTTCATTTACCTTTATTCATCATCGAGATCATTTCCACACAACTTGTCTTTGGTTCTCTTGCATTCTGACGATTTCCATAAAACGAGGTTATTAATGAGTATATTCTAATCAAATTCACTAAGGATGTCATTTTGGGAACAATATTTGAAGGAACACCTTAGTGTAATAGCTCATTGGAATCGAGAGGAAAATATCTAAAGGATATTATGATGAAAAGTGACTTTCAGTGGTGAGAGAATCCATAAGGGAAAAATAATCACCTTTTAGAGGAAAAAAGATTAATTAAATTAATAAAGTGATTTTATGAAGAAACATTAAAAGTGAATTAAAAGTCACTTGGAGGGAAAAGGTAAAAAGGGGTATAAAAGAGATATAGGGGCTTATATTCTCTTATTTGATTGATATTTTGATGTCTGGCTTCTTGTCTAGAGAGCTCAAGTTACTTGAGGATTTTGATGGTTTTGACTAAACAAACCCTAGAGATCAGCAAGGGAGTGAAATATTCTCTTGTTCCTGATCCAACCTTGGCCAAGGCGGTGAACTATTCCACCCTCACCATTCTATTTCAATTTCAAATCCATTTTGTGCATTGTTAGTAAAGGAGGTTGCAACTGTCGGAGGATTATGTAGAGAGGATGGACTGTGCAATAGGAAGGAGTTTTATTTGGCTTCTCGGAGTGAGATCTTGAAGAGGTATGAGTTGGTTTGTGTTTGGCTCACCTTGAGCAACTTTTCTTAGCACCCTTAGGGTTTTCCAACATCCATATTATGTATTCTCATAGTTGGGGAAACTTTACTGAAGGAGGGCGCACTGTGGGTTTGAGATCCAATCGTTTGTGGTCAGATTTGACATCTACAGTCAAGGGAACTTCTCATATAAGTTATCCTTAATCATATCTACAATATTTCATCCATTACATGAAGATTTTACATCAAATTTAATGTGCATATTTCAGTAGGGTGTAAGAAACAAGGAGGGCACATTTATGGGTATCATAATTGTGAATTTTGCATGATATAACATCTCTTTTGGGAAGACATAATTAGGGGATCGAAAAGGAGGATCATTAACACTATTTCCTTTCCTTTTGGAGTGATTATATGCCAATAAAGTGGTTATTGTATTACTTATATCAGATCTGGAATTACTATATGTTGTACAGGCAAATGCATATTAAATAAAGAAAGGATTTGAGGTACTATATTATGGTTTAATAGATATTGGTTTCTGATTTATTTGGTTATCATTGCATGTGTTTTCCTTATGTATTACATGAAAAAATGTGGGCCGAAATACATCAGAAAACACACTTAAATGAATGTTACATATATTGCACACGAAGTATTTGACAAAATGTTTCAATCATCCAACACATAAAAAACATAACAACCATCAATTATATATATCATCTCAAGATTAGGGAGTTATATAGAGGTATAAATTATTACAAATGTCATGCTAACACATTAGGAAACCTCATCAAAGTCGAGACAACAAGAATAAGGCATTTTCTAATTATCTGGAAATGAAAAAGGTTTGTGTTGTAACATCCCGCTCTTGTGCGCACTAAGGGAACTTATTCTTTGAAAACACTTTCTCACAAGTGATCCAGGTTATTATACTTTTGGGAATTTGATTATGATTATGAGGCGTTGTGAATTGATGACATGTTATTTTGCTGCATTGACATAGACATGTGCTATTGACTCGGTTTTCCTGAGTGTGCAGGATTTTGGACCTCGAGGATGCAGAGGCACCGATGGAACCCCTTAGACTTCGGACCGAGTTAGGGAGTGGACTATTGGGGTTTGATTGTTGTATATATGACATTTGTGCATCTGATTAGATGATATGATTATGGATATTATTCTAACATGATTCGTTGATGATGCAGGATGACGATAACTTGCCGACCAGAATCACATGTGGAGTAGAGGGGTCACGCAAGACTACCAGAGATGTTGAGGGAGAGGTGTGGACAACAACCCTTCCACAGCCTACTAGCACTCACACCATGGATCGAACTGTAGGTTAACGAATACCTAGTTTGAGAAGACCCACGATGTCGTGAGGGCAGACTGCAACAGTCGCTCACAATGATTCTAAGGGGCACACAACAAGGCAGGGGCCTTATTCCTTAGAGGCCCTTAGTCTCCCATAAGATCACCTGGCAGAGTATTGAATCCAGGGGTTTTTGATGTCTACCAAGTCAGTCAAGAGGTGAGTGGAACCCTTGGAGCACGTAGTGCATCCTGAAGGGCACGTCGGGCAAGAAAAACGGAAAGAGGCGAAACAAAATTAGGCGACTGACACCCTTGGAGAACCTAGTGTGTCCTGAAGGGCACGTCACATGGTAAATAATAAATGAATAAACCTAGATGGCCTTAGAATGAATGAGGTTATGATAAGGATTTAAAACAATTTCCCTAATAAAACGTCACCCAACCTAGGAAAATAAAATCTAGGTCTAAGGGATACTTGTGATAAAAATTATATATTTATATAAAAATAATAATAATCATTAATCATGTGATGAGAAGGGGGTAAGCAATTCAATTAAATTATAAAAAATATTTTGGGGGATAAAATTTAGAAAAAGGGGAAATAATTGTTTTTGTTACATATGCTAATTAGAAATTTATTAATTAAAAGAAAAAGGGGGAAAATGGCTAATTTTCTACACATGCCAATTTGAGCTTTAAATGAAAAGTGAAAGAGGGAAAGTTAAAAGAATTAGGAAACTAAGGAAAAAGGGGGAAACATAAAGAGAAAGGGAAACATAAGGAAAAAGAAGAATGACTAACTTAGTAAGGTATCTAGCATTTAAGAACTTTCTAAGTTAAACTCAACTAGTAAATTAGTAAGGGGGTAAGTCATTAAAACGTGTAAGGGAATATGGAGACACCTAGGAGCGATTCTAGGATTTATTTTAGGTGGGTGAGGGAAATAAGAGTAATTAAATAATTAATGAA
>SNQJ01S0010383.1:33482-50174 GCA_010110895.2 Picea sitchensis | reverse complement strand
ACGAGGAGGATTTTTATGAATTAAATTATTGAACAATAAATTAAATGGGATTTTGGGAAAGTAAATGACATAGAAACTCTATATAAAGGAGGGAGGAGGAGGATGACGGATCTCTGATGTTATGTGTAATGTTATGCTGCAGAATTTTAGACTTGACTGACTTAGCTTGTGGGAGTTGGGATACCCAACGCGGTGAGGAGTGGTTGCTCGGCCTTGCGAGGCGAGTTGGGAGCTAGCTTCTCTTTGGTTTAGTGTATGTGGCCCCTTTGCAGCTTGGGGGGCTAAGGGGGAAGAAGAGTATCCCTAGCATTAGCTGGGAGGTACCAGTGAAGTCTCATCGGTCGGCAAGTGGGAGCTGCACGAAGCATCTGGGACAACATCTCAGAGCGTGGGACTTGGGCTATGATATGCTTCCTTTGTTTCAGCATGGTAGATTATTAGTATACTTTACGCTTTTAGATCTGTATTTTTAATAGGGTAAAGAAAATGATTGACTTGGAATTTTAATTGATAACTAAAACTCCCCCATAGCCTTAAGCTTGTTGTTGATTGAGTCTCTTGGCTTTCGATTCCTGGCATGTTGTGACTGTCCTATGATTTTATTGATTTTTTGATGAGTTTGCGCTTCATATTTCTCCCTCATCCCTAGCTCATCATTCATCGCCTGAGCATTCGACCAAGAGTCGGATCGACGGTCATCACTTCGGTGTTAATAGACCTATAGATCCTAACGCCCTCATTTTTTGTGCATGGATGATGAGCGAAGAATGTGTTGCCCAACAATTTACCCCTTCTTATCTCTGCGCCTTGATATCCACCTTGCTTGGGTCTCTGCATGTTTTATCACCATTGCATCTTAATCGTTCTCGGCATCTGAAAATGGAATTTTATGCATTGATGAATAATTTAACCCTGCGTTTTATGCATTGATGAATAATTTAACTCTGTGTTTTTATGCATTGATGGATAAATATAACTCTGTGTTTTATGCATTGATGAATGATTTAACTTTGCATTTTTACGCCTTGATGGATAAATATAACTCTGTGTTTTGTGCATTGATGAATAATTTAACCCTGCGTTTGTATGCATTGATGGATAAATATAACTCTGCGTTTTATGCATTGATGAATAATTTAACCCTACATTTTATGCTTCGATGAATAATTTAACTCTGTGTTTTTATGCATGATGGATAAATTTAACTCTGCATTTTATATTGATGGATAATTTAGCTCTGCGTTGGATACCTCCCTCGCAGCATAACCCTGTGTTGTTTTATTGATGGCCATCTTCGCTGCATTTTTTTCCATACCTCTGCACATTAAATTTATGAAGACAATGTTAGTCTGCGTTGTCCAATTGGATTGACACCTTCACTTGACTGAGTTTTTTTCTTTTGGAATGAACGTAAGGCTGTGCCTTGAGACCCCGTGGGAATTTCCTTGGGTGCATGCTCTTGTTAACCTGAACCACTATGAAATTTTTCTTCCACTGGATTTCATTGTGTTTTGATACTCTTCAAGACTATTAATCGATGCTTGTACCTAGCGTTTTTTCCCCCTTTTTGGGACTACACTTCGTTACTGGTATACCTATGGTCTGGGAGGTTGCCCGCCTTAGGAGTGTGATTCTCTTGAATTACTCAACCCATTTTCTTTCTAGAGGTGGCAACGAATTCATCCCCGGATCTTCACATCTTTTACCAGCCTGAACGTTTGTTTTCTCTGTGTGGGTAAGTTTTTAGTGAGTGCGTTCTCATTTATTTTATTTTTTTACCTAAGTTGAAGACGTTTCATTTACTAACACCTGAGTATGAATGCGTCTTCTCTGTTGTTGATGCATTGGTTGTATGATGCATGTCGGCTAGGAGGTATTACTGGCGTTAAAACTGTAGCTAACTCTTAACTCTGTTTTACCACATTTGACAGTGGAGTTATTTAATGACAAAGATAAATTTAGAACCAACTGCGTCTTAACTTATTTTGCCTATAATCTTATTAATGACAACCCCTTTTAGTTGATTAGAAAATAGCATCCTCGGACAACCACTATATTCATTGGTGGCTTATAAATTACGGTAAATTAATTAATGATATAGATGTAAAGCTTTTCTACGTTTGCACTGTGCAAGAGTGGGCTCGGAAACAACCATACTCCTCAACATTAAATTTTCTTGTATAGGTGATTTAAATTAGCGATTTACTGCTATGACAGTGATTGATTCTTTATCTGACGATATTCATTGGGCAACAATTTCTGCCTTGATTTTATAGCAGGGGCGTTTTAAGGAAAATTTAATTTGTTTACTGTCAACTTGTTTTTACCCAACAGCGTAATGTCTAATCAACAGCTAATAAGACCTTAATGTTGTTGTTATGGCTAGATAGTGTCTTGGAAGTTATTTCGTTACTAGCATTGTAATCATAAGTTGTATACTTGATATTGTGAATGTTGTTGTATATTGGTATTGCTAAAATTAGATTGTATTAATGTTAGATTAGATTTGTAGTTAATGTTTAAATCGTGATTTAGACTTGCTAAATTGGATTTGTTTTTAAGGTTAAATTTTGAATTGCAAATTGTTGACTAGTTGTAATTTAGACTTACTAACTTGATTTGCTTTTAAGGTTAAAATTAGAATTGCAAATTGTGGACTAGTTGTGATTTAGACTTACTAACTTGATTTGCTTTTAAGGTTAAATTAGAATTGAAATTGTTGACTATTTGTGATTTAGACCTACTAATTTGATTTTCTTTTAAGGTTAAATTAGAATTACAAATTGTTGACTAGTTGTAATTTAGACTTGCTAAATTAGATATGTAATTGATGTTAATTGGATATATAGTTATCGCCTAATTGGTAACTTAGACTCGCTAAATTTGAGTTTTAATTCATGTTAAGTTAGGTTGGTAAATCATTGACTAATGGAATTTAGACTGGTTAATTGATCTGTAACTAACGCCAATTTAGATCGTAGATGTTGACCATTTTAGCCTTGATTAATGGTTGGGTTCAAGGATGATTTTAAGGATGGAAATTTATTTTTAAATGTAGAAACCTTGGCGAATCTTACTAATCCTTCATATGCCAACTATAAATGTTTGGTGATATTTTTGTAAAAATATTCAAATTTCTAAGGATTTATATAGTTTTTATAATATTTTGGCGATTTTATCCTATAGAATTTGGGTGAAACGTTTTTAAAATAGCGAATCTCGTTTTTCGAAAAACCATGGAAAATTAGCCCATGAGCGAAATTTAGCCCCTAAAATCATCCATGGTTGGGTTGTTGACGAAGTCATGTTTTAGCTTGTTCTTTCCTTTGTTGTCGTCCTCTTGCGTCTTGTCGACCTGTCGCTTGGGGGTGTGGGTGTGGTCCTCTTGTCAATGGATCGACTCCTAGAGAGTTGGTTTCAGCTAGAGTCCCTGGTCCAGATAGGTTTTGTAGTGCCCGGGGTGTCGTCGCACATATCGCCTGGGAACAACATGATTACTGACGAGGGGATCATTGCATGCCCTAGTGGATAGAGAGAATTGATAAATTGACTAGGGTTTGTACTTCCGTTGTAGTTTTGTTGAACTCGTAAGTTTGTTGATGGCGCTTGGGTCGCAATGCCTTTATGCATTGGGTTGCGTGCCATCGAGGTTCTAGTTACCTAGTCGTGAGGCCATTGTGACGGGATGGGGGTGTTTCCCCTTTAGCTTGTAGGCTTGTCATGTTGTGTCGGGAGGGTAGTTGTTTCTGTCTGTCCTTGGTTTCCGCTTGTTTGCCCAGTTGCTCTTGTGCTAGTGCGTAGAGTCCTAGTTGTATGATGTCAGATCGATGTGTGTGTGTTTGTCTTCTAGGTGTGGTTAACTATGTCGTCATTGCCTTCCTGCCTGAAAACAAAAAAAAAATCGCACCTTCTGCTTCGCTTGTAGTCGTAATGTTGGTGACATTACATATGATATCAGAGTGGGTTTAACTCGGGACTTGGGATCACTACGACTTTCATTGATATGGTATTTGACTATAATGTTGCTAATTAATATGACTTTTATTCATGCAGGTAATCATGGTTAGAGGACGTCGTGGAGGCAGACGATGGGGTGCTAGGGGAGGAGGCGCGACACCTCCAGCAACATCCACGCCTGAGGGGTCTAAACCCCAGCGAGATGAATAGGTTGTCGGGCAGGAGCAGATAGTGGTGGGTGACATGGTGGGGCTGATGAGTTCTTTTCAGTGGATGTCAAAGGCGTTGATCATCTGTTTGGATAGAGATGAGGCCAAGGCGTCAACACCCCCTGAGGTTCCACCGCGCACTCCGGTCAGTACTGGTAACATTCACTGCAAACTCGAGAAGGTCAAATTTCCTGAGTTCTTTGGTGCCCCAGACGGCACAGCTGTTGACGCATGGTTGGAGATTATGGTGATGTGCTTTGCACTTTACGACTATAACTCCAACATGAAGGTCCGTATGGCGGTCTTTCAACTGAAGGCGAGTGCTCTTCTATGGTGGAAGACACTCCTGCCACAACTGAACATGGTCATCAAAGACATGTCATGGGAACTGTTCGAGGAATGGTTCTGAGAGAGGTACCTATTAAAGGAATTCATTGAGTGTCAGATCAATGAGTTCAACGCCTTATGACAGGGCTGTCATACGGTACCCGAGTACGAGGCCTGTTTTATGGAGCTACTTCAGTATGCTTTGCATATTAATACTGAGAAACTTAAGGTCAATAGGTTCGTGTTCGGCCTTAATGGCAACATACGTGAAAAGGTTAGGATTTTGATGCCTTGGAACTTGCATGATGCCATCCAGAAGGCCCTCATAGCAGAGGAGGATCTTATCAGCAGGGGTCAGAGCAGGACTCCAACGAGACTGGCAGGGCAGGTGTCATCCGGTGCATAGCAGCATCAAACACCAGACAGACATACGCCCAGATATCGTGGCTTCCAGAGGGGATCCACTTTCACTACATCTCGATGACCAGCACCTCAGCAGCATAATCCTTACCAAGGACCACTACATCAACAACAACAGTTTAGGTCTGCTCAACAGAATAGACCAGGATTCTAGGTCGGTGAGCCATCAGCTTTTACTTCGGGTACCAGGAGTACTGGACCAGAGAAGGGGTGCTAGACATCTGGGGAGACACACTACCAGCACGATTGCCCAGTGGAGATGACTAGAGCATTCAGATCAACCGGACCCACTACCGTGGGAGATTTGGGCAAGGCCCATTAGATTCATGCAGTGGTGAATAACTGTCAGGCAAAGAACTAGTCGACTTTGCTTGAGATGTCAGGTACCGTCGCTGACCAGACCCTTAGTATTTTGATATATCTCGGTACTACCGAGAGTTTCATTTCTAGTGCAGTGCTAAAAAGGATTAAGGTAAAGGCAATCGAACAGGATGAGATTAGCTTTGTAGAGATGGCTTTCGGAGCCAAACATAAGGTTGGAGGAAAGGTTACGGGTTGTACCCTTAACCTGGTAGATTTTGTCACCAGGGCCAACATGTATGTCACGATCTTAGGATCTTATGATGTCATGATTGGTATGGACTGGTTGGAATCGCATGAGGCAATACTCAACTGTAAGACGAAATGGTTTATCTTGGTCGATGATGAGGGACAAGGATGCGTGATTGTAGGACGGAACTAGGGAGTTTACTTGAGGTGCATCTCTTCCTTGCAGCTACGGAAGAGAATGCACAAAGGATGTAAGATTTATGTAATCCTTGCATTAAACGAGAAGGGAGTAGAGGAAGGTCTAGAACACCTTCTGGTGGTGAGAGAGTTTTCAAACGTCTTTCTAGAGGAGTTACCTAAGATGTCGTCGGAGAGGGAATTGGAGTTTACCATAGACCTAAAACTGGGGACTGAACCAATAGTGAGAATGCCTTATCGTATGTCGACCCCAGAGTTACAGGAGTTAAGAATGAAACTGAAGGAGTTGTTGGACTTGGGACTTATACGTTCGAGTGTGTCACCGTGGGGTGCGCCTGCTATTTTCATACGAAATAAGGATGGGTCGTGGAGGCTCTGCATTGACTACCATCAATTGAACAAGGCAACGATCAAGAATCAGTATCCATTGTCAAGGATTGATGATTTATTCGATCAGATGAAGGGTGTGACGGTGTTCTCAAAGATCAATTTGTGATCAGGGTATCACTAGTTACGGATCAAGGAAGATGACGTCCCTAAGACCACCTCTAAGACGAGGTTTGGTCATTACGATTTTACTGTTTTACCATTTGGACTGAAAAATGCCCCAGGGGTACTTATGAGTTTGATGAATGGGGTGTTCCACGAGTACTTGGAAAAGTTCATCCAAGTATTCATTGACGATATTTTGATTTACTCTTGAACGATGAAGGAGCATGATGAGCACTTACACTTGGTACTATAGTGTTTGTGAGAGCACAAATTGTATGGGAAGTTGTCCAAATTCTTGTTTTATCAATCGAGGGTTCACTACTTAGGGCATGTCATCTCCGGCGAAGGTATCACCGTGGATCCAACAAAGTTCGAGGTTATTATGAAATATCTTGTGCTGACGAATGTCTCGGAAGTGTGTAGCTTCATGGTTTTAGTAGGATACTATCGACGATTCATCAAGGTATTTTCGAAGATAGCAAATCCGATAACGGAATTGCAGAAGAATTTGTTTGGACCGAGAAATACACAGAGGCATTTTGGAGGCTCAAGGAGCTATTGACAACAACACCGATACTAAAGATCCCTCACATGGACGTAAACTTCTTGGTATGCGCTGATGCATCCAATGAAGGCTTGGGCGGAGTCTTGATGCAAGATGGTCAAGTGATCGCTTACATCTCGAGGAAACTGAGAAGGCATGAGGAGAACTATGCGACACATGATTTGGAGTTGTTATCCATCATATATGCCTTGAAGGTTTGGAGACACTACCTAGTTGGATGAAAATTTGAACTAAAGATAGACCACTATGGACTACAACACATCTTTACACAAAGCGACCTGAATGCGCAACAACAGCATTGGTCAAAATTTCTTAGAGAGTACGATTTCAAGATTTATTGCATAAAAGGAATAGTGAATTGAGTGGTAGATGCATTGAATCAGAGACCACACATCTTTTCAGTGTTGCCTCTTCAAACGAATCTACGTGAAAAGATTATAACCTTACAGCGTGATGATGACTGACACAAAGAGGTTGAGGATTTTATCAGACAAAACACAATGATGGTACCAAGATTTGAAGGATTTACGTTTGACGACGATGGAATATTGAGGTTTAAAAAATAGATTTACGTACCACCGAATGACGAGTTGAGGAGATTGATCCTAAACAAGGCTCATAGAGCAGTATACATGGCTCACCCAGGAGTCACGAAGATGAGGGAGGATATTAAGCCCTTATTCTTTTGGAGAGGAATGAAGGCAGACATAGTCAACTATGTGGTCACATGTCTAGAATGTCAGCAATTAAAGGTTGAACATAGACATCCAGCAAGATTACTGCAGTCTCACGCTATTCCAGAATCGAAATGGGAGGTCATTTCGATGGATTTCATTGTTGGATTGTCATTGATGGCAAGGAGACACGACTCAATTTTCGTGGTATTCAACACTCTGACGAAGAGTGCTCATTTTATTCTTGAGCACACGATGTATCAGGCACCTAACATAGCTAGAGTTTTCATCAGTGAGATTGTGAGGTTGCATGACATGCCTAAGAGGATTATATCTGATCGGGGATTAGTGTTTACTGGACGATTTTGGACTAGTTTCCAAGAGGCCTTGGGAACCCAACTTAACTTTAGTACTACATATCACCCGGAGACTGATGGGAAAACTGAATGAACGAACTAGACCTTGGAGGACATTTTGCGCATGTACGTGATGGACCAACAAAAGCATTGGGAAGAATTCTTGCCACTGGTAGAATTCACTTATAACAATAGTTACCAAAGCACCATTAATATGGAGCCTTTCGAGTTCCTTTATGGGCGACCATGTCAGACGCCTTTGAGCTGGGATCGGCTTGAGGATAAGGTCTTGGTGGGACCAGAAGTGATCCAAGAAATGGAAGAGAAAATGCAAACAATAAGACAAAGGATCAAAGGAGCGCAGGATCGACAGAAGAGTTATGTCTATGCGCACCGTGTCGACCGTAGTTACGAAGTTGGCGATCGAGTCTTCTTGCGGGTAAAACTGCATAAGAGTTCAATTAAGTTTGGAAAGGGAAATAAACTCTCACCTAGGTTCGTGGGACCTTTTGAGATTGTGGAGAGAAAGGGGCTCGTGGCCTATCGACTAGCCTTGCCTGATTCTTTGAGGTGTATGCATGATGTTTTTCATGTATCTGGTTTGAGACATTATATTGGTGATCCTTCGCATGTTATTGACATGAGTTCCTTCCAGGTATCAGATGAGGGGCCGCTCATGGCTGAGCCGATCCACATCCTGGATCATCACGTTTGATAGCTACGACATTGAACAGTAGATCAAGTCAAGGTCCAGTGGGACAACAATAGTCCGCACTCGACGACATGAGAAGATGCATATGATATGCACCAACAATTTCCATTTTTGTTTGATAAATAGACTTATGATACTATGATACACAATATTTTGGGACTTATATATTGTGAAACTTCGGGACGAAGTTTAGACCAAGAGGGGGTGTATGTAACATCTCGTTCTTGCGTGCACTAAGAGAACTTATTATTTGAGGACACTTGCTCGCAAGTGGTCCGGATTATTATACTTTTGGGCATGTGATTATGATTATGAGGCATTATGAATTGATGACATGTTATTTTGCTACATTTACATAGACATGTTCTATTGAATCGGTTTTCCTGAGTGTGTAGGATTTTGGACCTCGAGGATGTAGAGGCATCAATGGAACCCCTTAGACTCCGGACCGAATCAGGGAGTGGACTATTGGGGTTTGATTGTTGTATATATGACATTTGTGCATTTGATTAGATGATATGATTATGGATATTATTCTAACATGATTCATTGATGATGCAGGCTGACGATATCTTTCCGACCAGACTCACATGTGGAGTAGAGGGGTCACACATGACTACTAGAGATGTTGAGGGAGAGGTGTGGACAACAGCCCTACCACAGCCTACTAGCACTCCCACCGTGGCTCAAACTGTAGGTTAACGACTACCTAGTTCGAGAAGACCCACGATGCCACAAGGGCAGACTGCGACAATTTCTCACGATGATTCTAAGGGGCGTGCTATAAGGCAAGGGCCTTATTCTTTAGAGGCCCTTAGTATCCCACAAGATCACCTGGCGGAGTATTGACTCCAGGGGTTTTTGATGTCTACCAAGTCAGTCAAGAGGTGAGTGGAACCCTTGGAGCACGTAGTGCATCCTGAAGGGCACCTCGCGCAAGAAAAATGGAAAGAGGCGAGTGGCACCCTTGGAGCACGTAGTGCGTCCTGAAGGGAACGTCGCACAAGGGAAACAGAATGAGGCGAGTGGCACCCTTGGAGCACCTAGTGCATCCTAAAGGGAACGTCACATGGTAAATAATAAATGAATAAACCTAGATGGCCTTAGAATGAATAAGGTGATGAGAAGGATTTAAAACAATTTCCCTAATAAAATGTCGCCCAACCTAGGAAAATAAAATTTAGGTCTAAGGGATACTTGTGATAAAAATTATATATTTATATAAAAATAATAATAATAGTAATAATAATCATTAATCATGTGACGAGAAGGGGGTAATAAATTCAATTAAATTATAAAAAATATTTTGGGGGATAAAATTTAAAAAAAGGGGAAAAGGGGGAAATAATTGTTTTTGTTACATATGCTAATTAGAAATTTATTAATTAAAAGAAAAAGGGGAAAAAGGGGTAGTTTTCTACGCTTGCCAATTTGAGATTTGAATGAAAAGGGAAAGAGGTAAAGTTAAAAGAATTAGGAAACTAAGGAAAAAGGGGGAAACATAAGGAAAAAACAGAATGACTAACTTAGTTAGGTATATAGCATTTAAGAACTTTCTAAATTAAACTCAACTAGTAAATTAGTAAGGGGGTAAGTCGTTAAAACGTGTAAGGGAATATGGAGACACCTAAGAGAGATTCTAGGATTTCTTTTAGGTGGGTGAGGGAAATAGAAGTAATTAAATAATTAATGAAATTAATTTATGGTGCAATGAAGGGGATGGGTGACACATGTACGGGGAGGATTTTTATGAATTAAATTATTGAAAAATAAATTAAATGGGATTTTGGGAAAGTAAATGACTTAGAAACTCTATATAAAGGAGGGAGGAGGAGGATGACAGACCTCTGATGTTATTGATAATGTTACGTTGTAGAATTTTAGACTTGACTGACTTATCTTGTGGGAGTTGGGATACCCATCCCGGTGAGGAGTGGTAGCTCGGCCTTGCGAGGTGAGTTGGGAGCTAGTTGCTCTTTGGTTTAGTGTGCGTGGCCCCTTTATGGATTGGGGGGCTAAGGGGGAAGAAGAGTACCCCTAGCATTGGCTGGGAGGTACCGGTGAAGTCTCATTGGTCGGCAAGTGGGAGTTGTATGGAGCGCGCGGGACAACAACTTAGAGCATGTGACTTGGGATACGGTACACTTCCTTTGTTTTTGCATGGTAGATTATTAGTATACTTTATGCTTTTAGATCTGTATTTTTAATTGGGTAAAGAAAACGATTGACTTGGAATTTTAATTGATAACTGAAACTCCCCCATAGCCTTAAGCTCGATGTTGATTGAATCCCTTGGATTTCGATTCCCAGCATGTTGAGACCGTCCTATGATTTTATTGATTTTGTGATGAGTTTGTGCTTCATATTTCACCCTCGTCCCTAGTTCATCAGTCCTCGCCTGAGCGGTCATCCAAGAGCCGGATCGACGGTCATCACTTCGGTTTTAATAGACCTATAGATCCTAACGCCCTGCTTTTTTGTGCATGGATGATGAGTGAAGGATGTGTTTCCCAACAATTTACCCCTTCTTATCTTCGTGTCTTGATCTCCGCCTTGCTTGGGTCCCTGCATGTTTTATCACCTCTGCATCTTAATCGTTCTCAGCATCTGAAAACTGTGTTTTATGCATTGATGAATAATTTAACCCTGTGTTTTATGCATTGTTGAATAATTTAACTCTACGTTTTTATGCATTGATGGATAAATATAACTCTATGTTTTATGCATTGATGAATGATTTAACTCTGCTTTTTTATGCATTGATGGATAAATATAACTCTGCATTTTGTGCATTGATGAATAATTTAACACTGCGTTTTTATGCATTGATGGATAAATATAACTCTGTGTTTTATGCATTGATGAATAATTTAACCCTGTGTTTTATGCTTTGATGAATAATTTAACTCTACATCTTTATGCATGATGGATAAATTTAGCTCAGTGTTTTATATTGATGGATAATTTAGCTCTGTGTTGGATACCTCCCTCGCAGCATAACCTTGTGTTATTTTATTGATGGCCATCTTCGTTGCATTTTTTTCCATACCTCTACACCTTAAATTTATGAAGACAATGTTAGTCTGCATTGTCCAATTGGATTGACAGCCTTCACTTGACTGAGTTTTTTTTTCTGGAATGACCGTAAGGTTGTGCCTTGAGACCCCACGGGAATTTCCTTGGGCACATGCTCTTGTTACCCTAAACCACTAAGAAATTTTTCTTCTACTGGATTTCATTTTGTTTTGATACTCTTCAAGACTGTCAATCGATGCTTGTACCTAGCGATTTTTCCCCCGTTTTGGGACTGCACTTCGTTACTAGTATACCTATGGTCTGGGAGGTTACCCGCCTTAGGAGTGCATTTCTCTTGAAGTACTCAGCCCATTTTCTGTCTAGAGCTGGCAATGAATTCATCCCCACGTCTTCACATCTTTTACTAGCCTGAACGTTTGTTTTCTCTGCGTGGGTAAGTTTTTAGTGAGTGCGTTCTCATTTAAGTTTTTTTTTTTACCTTAGTTGAAGATGTTGCATTTATTAACACCTGAGTATGAATGCGTCTTCTCTTCTTTTGATGCATTGTTTGTATGATGTGTGTCGGCTGGGAGGTATTACTAGTGTTAAAACTGTAGCTAACTCTTAACTCTGTTTTACCACATTTGACAGTGGAGTTATTTAATGACATAGATAAATTTAGAACCGAATACGTTTTAAATTTTTTTTCTTGTAATCTTATTATTGACATCCCCTTTTAGTTGATTATAAAATAACATCCTCAGATAGCCCGTATAGTCATTGGTGGCTTATAAATTACGGTAAATTAATTATATTGATGTACAACGTTTCTACGTTTGGACTGCGCAAGAGTGGGCTAGGCAACAACCTTACTCCTTAGCATTAAATTTGCTTGAATAGGTGATTTGAATTAGCAATTTACTGCTATGACAGTGATTGATTCTTTATCTGGTGGTATTCATTGGGAAACAATTCATGCCTTGATTTTACAGCAAGGGCGTTTTAAGGAAAAGTTAATTTGTTTACTGTCAACTTGTTTTTACCCAACAGCATAATGTATAATTGACAACTAATAAGACCTTAATATTGTTGTTATGGCTAGACAATGTGTTGGAAGTTATTTCGTTACTAGCATTGTAATCATAAGCTGTATACTTGATATCGTGAATGTTGTTGTATATTGGTATTGCTAAAATTAGATTGTATTAATGTTAGATTAGATTTGTATTTAATGTATAAATCATGATTTAGACTTGCTAAATTGGATTTGCTTTTAAGGTTAAAACTTGAATTGCAAATTGTTGACTAGTTGTGATGTAGACTTACTAACTTGATTTGCTTTTAAGGTTAAAATTAGAATTGCAAATTGTTGACTAGTTTTGATTTAGACTTACTAACTTGATTTGCTTTTAAGGTTAAATTAGAATTGCAAATTGTTGACTAGTTGTGATTTAGACCTACTAATTTGATTTACTTTTAAGGTTAAATTAGAATTGCAAATTGTTGACTAGTTGTAATTTAGACTTGCTAAATTAGATATGTAATTGATGTTAATTGGATATATAGTTATCGCCTAATTGGTGACTTAGAATCGCTAAATTTTATTTGTAATTCATGTTAAGTTAGGTTGGTAAATCGTTGACTAATGGAATTTAGACTGGTTAATTGATCTGTAATTAACGCCAATTTAGATCGTAGATGTTGACCATTTTAGCCTTGATTAATGGTTGGGTTGTTGACGAAGTCATGTTTTAGCTTGTGCTTTCCTTTGTTGTCGTCCTCTTGCATCTTGTCGATCTATCGCTTTGGGGTGTGGGTGTGGTCCTTTGGTGAGTGGCTTGGCTCCTAGAGAGTTGGTTTCAGCTAGAGTCCCTGGTCCAGATAGGTATTGTAATGCCCGGGGTATCGTCGCGCCTATCGCCTAGGGACGACATGATTCTTGACGAGGGGATCATTGCATGCCCTAGTGGATAGAGGCGATTGATAACTTGGCTGGGGTCTGTACTTCCATTGTAGGTTTTTTTACCTCAAAAGTTCATTAATGGCGCTTGGATTGCAACACCTTCATGCGTTGGGTTGCATGCCATTGAGGTTCTATTTTCCTGGCCGTGAGGCCATTGTGACGGGATGGGGGTGTTTCCCATTTAGCTTGTAGGATTATCACGTTGTGTCAGGCGGGTAGTTGTGTATGTATGTCCTTGGTTTCCTATTGTTTTCCCAGTTTCTCTTGTGCTAGTGCGTAGATTCCTAGTTGTCTGATGTCGGATCGGTGTGCGTGTGTTCGTCTTCTAGGTGTGGTTAAATGTGTCTCCATTGCCTTCCTGCCTAAAAACAAAAAAAAAATTGCACCTTATGCTTCGCTTGTAGTCATAATGTTGGGGACGTTACATGTGTATACAAATTTGCAAGTGAAATATTTATGTGACTTAGGAAATTGGATCAAGTTTGCAAGAACATAAAATTAATGAGTTTTTACTTAAAATTAACAGCATAAACAATCATAATAGTCATCAAAAGTACGCACATAACAAAACAAAATGATAAAGGAGTTCACCCCTCTCTTGGGCTACATCTCCTGGTCTAGCTTCCAATGGATCATTTTCATTATATTCTCTAAGTGTCAAAATCAATTTTTTACAATGCTCATAATGAAAAATAGATGGCTTCAATGGCTCCAGAATTTCCAAAAACCCATAGTCGGGATCTTCCTGCACCTGGTTTGGCCAAAAACTAAGAAAAATACAATTCCTGGAAGTTTTCCCCCAATGACTTGTTGTACCTGCTCGCCAAAATGCACCTCTGTCCAAATGAACCTAACCTCTGTGTATTTCCCATGCCCAAAACCCATCACACATGTCGTTTTGTATTCTCAATGAAAATGTAGCATGGTTAGGTGGTTAGCACCTTTTCTGATGGACTTCCTAGTCGTATGGCCCCATATGGCTTGGCACCGACCTAAACTCTGCACCCATCGGCTTAACAGTTGAAACCCTACGCTATTGGTCATATGGTATGGGAGCATGTCCAAGGGCTGGGTCCAAGCCCCGATCCGGACCCCCACCAAACTTTACAACGGTCAAATTCAAATTATTTCTTTTCCATTGTGGGGTTAAGTAATACTTGCAGGTGGACTGGTAGTCTAGCCCGCACTCAGTCCATACGCCCACTCAGAGGTCAAGGGTTCGACTCTGGTGGATTCCAAACAAATTTTACCAAAAAAAAAATAATGTGGAGCCATGTGGTGGCCCCTGGCTGGGCCATGTGGAACCCTTCCATTCGCCCCATACACTGACACATGTCAACACACAATTGGTCCACGTCAACCACTTACACGGTCATCCTGCCACGTCATCACCTGCCCAGTCATCTTTCCATATCACCTTGCCACATCAACGCCTTCTTAGTCATCCTTCAATTTCATCTATACGGTCCTACGATTAGCTGAAACATAAACTGTATAGACTGTACGGACTGCACAGTCATCATATTTTTGCATTTTTGGGAAAACGAACAAAATGCGATATCTATCGCATATGAAATCTATTTGATCCCGTTCAAGTTGCATTGGGATCGTGAGGACAATATTGATGCAATGAATCCACTTTATATCAATTTTAAGCACTTTGATTTTTGAGCATTTTTTGATCCCCCGGATCACTCCTCCCCATTGGGAAGCTTTTGGACCTTCAAAAGACTACTTTATGTCAATCTAAAGATCAGGGTATAGTTCCCTCACCTTTCCAACCTCAATCCATTTAGATTTCTTAGATTTTTGCCTTTAATATCAACACTAAGGTATTCCACATTCTCTCGTTTTGAAGTTCTTATCCTTCTGTCGAGGATTGTATCCTCGTGCAATTTTGAAATATATTATGGAGAGAAGACATCTATGGAAGGAATATGAACATCCTCTCCTTTATCATCAATCAAAGGAGGCTCATACAATCTCAAATTATCAACATTAACAACTGCATACATTTTCATATAAGGAGGCAAATCCAAATGGAAGGCATTGTTACCAATCTTTTCAAGAATCTTGAAAGGTTCATATATAATTGGTTTCATATTTTTACCTTCTCCTTTAAGCCTCTCTTTGCTAATGTAAATCCAAACTTCATCTCCAACTTGGAAACTGTGATCAACGTGATGCTTGTCATGTCTTGTCTTGTACTTGGCTTGTCTCTTTTCCAACTGTTCTTGTACCATTTGATGCACCAACTAAATTTGTTCAATGAACTTCTTTGCTCTATCAATGTCATGATGACCATCAATAGCAATATCCATCCCAAAGATAAAATCTAAAGGATATTTTGGAAAATAACCAAAACATGCAGCCTCAAATGGAGATGTTTGAGTCGATGAATTCTTAGCCCGGTTATAAGCATGTTGAATGTAGTGTAAGTGTTCATCCCAAAGCTTAGGATGTTTATTTCAATAACCACGAAGAAGATGTACTACTGTTCTATTCACCACTTTTGATTGACCATCAGTTGTGGATGAAATGTTGTGCTCTTTTTCAACTTGGTGTCCATGAGTGCCCATAAGATTGACCAAAATTTCCCAATAAATTGGGAATCTCGATCAGACATAATGGATTTGGGAAACCCAAAATGTACCCAAACATGATGAAAGAACATTTGTGTTGTCTGTTCTGCTGTAAATTGCTTCTTACAAGGAATCAAAATAAACATTTTGTTGAAACAATCAACCACAACATAAAGATAATCATGATTCTTTTTTGACATAGTTAATCCTCCTACAAAGTCCATGGAAATGATTTCCCAAGGACGAGAAGGAACCTAAAGTGGAGTATACAAACCCAACTTTCTATTTCTAGGCTTACTTGTAGCACATAAAGAACATCCTCTTACATATCTTGAAATACTTTCATTCATTTTAGGCCAATAGCTATACCTTTGCAAGTTAGTCACAGTCTTGCCTACAACAAAGTGGCCAACAATAAGAGAATAATGTGCTTCCCTTATGATGTTGATTCTTTCACCTTGTGGAATACATAGCTTGCCAAGATGATACAAAATCTTATCATGCACATGGTAATCCAATTCCTCAACTTGGTTAGTGTTAACGATATTTCTTGTTAGGGGGTTAGAATGCAAAAGGATGGGTTAAAAACCCACTTGTCCTATGATCGGATGTAAATATGCCCTAGGTAAACAGTGAACGGATCTGGATAGCGCGCATCCGCACGCCCAAATCA
>SNQJ01S0010382.1:77758-135129 GCA_010110895.2 Picea sitchensis | reverse complement strand
TATTATTTTATTTTAACTTTAACACTCAAATAATTGTGAAAGAAAAAGTACAATTGTCATCCATTTGAATCCTAGCTACAAAATATTATTTTATTTATTTAAATGTGCCTAGGAAAAAGGTACCCATTAAATGAGAACAAAAAAAATAAAAATGCATATCCATGCCAAAAAATAAAGGGTTATTTATTTAACAAGATGGGCCCCAAACTTTTGACAATATATATAAAAAAACAAGAAATATTTATTACAATTACATTTGAGGAAGTGAAGGCAGCAATAAGACTTCAAAGTTTTTGGCCAATAAAAGATCACATAAATGAGATTTAAAATTTAAAATAAATAAAAATTTTTTAAACTTTGGATAAAGGGATGTATATTTTATGGTCAACCATGAACTAATAGAAAGTCAAACCTAACTCAAAGCTATATACCATGCCTATCTGCAGATATAACAAAGCTATATACCATAACAGTATAATAAAAAAATAAATAAAGAAAACGTTAAATAATTAAATAGCCATGCCAATAAGTTTGGTACCTCCTTGTACTAATAGAGGAGTACTAATCATGTCAAATCCATGTATATATCATTGTACTAATAGACGAATATTGTTGTTAGTATATATCTATTAAATATCCACTTTACTCATTGCATATTCTTAGTTTATGCTTTACAAAGTTAAAAAATAATGTAAAGGGATATGCATCTTCCCATGATAATCGGGTACGATTGTTTTTTTGTTTATAGTTGACATCAATTCTCTCAAAATTTACGCAATTTACGCATTCGTTTGGTATTAACTTGGTTTACTATGCATGTATAGTCCTATTTTATTTTAAATTTTGAAAGGTTATGATTTCTAAATTATTATAGATATGGTATGAGAATAGTTTGTTACAATAAATTTTATAAGTTTTTTTAAATCTTTTTAATATAGATTTTTATTTTAAATTAAGATTTAATATTCTTAATTTAATATATGCAATTTTGAAATAAATCAAGACTAAAATAAAATAAGTTAAACAAATATCACACTATCCACATAATAAATACAAGATGTATTTTGGGAAAATTCAATATGGAAGAAGCTTAGCTAGGAGGTGAGAATTATGCCTTGCTCTTTTCTTCTCAGTTATGAAATGAAAATACAAAGAAACTGCACTTACTATGGAGTTTTCATGGACATTGTGGCCTAGTGTATGGTTGTTACATGATATTTTGTTTCCTCTATTCTGCTCCAATATCCCACTCCCTTGCTCTGGTCAACTATGGAACAATAATCAATACAAGGAACCCCTTCCTTTCCTAGTGGCCCAATATTTAACAATGTCATGATAGTTGTCTAGAGTTAAGGCTAAGGTTTTTGTATGCCTTAACTCTCGATTAGGGTTAGAGTTTTGAACCCTGTAAAATCTTCTCGAAAGTCCACACTTGACTAGCTCCACATGTGTGAGTAATGGAAGTTAATGTGGCATCCACTCAGTACCATTGTGGTCAATGGGGTAGGTCAAATTGCAAGAGGCATACATTTTTCATACAAACTTCGATTGATGTGATCTTTGCATCGTTGGAAAGCTATGGATGTGTAGAACAACATCGAGAGGCTAGGAACTTTGTTTGTAGCCTCTCAACCCTAAATAACCAAAATAGGACTGCCCCTTAAAATGGGCCCTACAAGTCAATACCTCTTATTTTTCCACCTAAAAAATTCCAAAATATATGACAAACTATACAATGATACATTTCAGATTAAGCTAGCTCAATTAGTTGAACCATCTGCTTAAGGAATGTTTCCTATGGGGAGGTCATAAGTCATGTTCAAATCTGATTGAGTCCCTCAAGGTACCAATTGTTATTGTGGCTAGCAGTGGCCCTCCATCTGAATATTCCAAGGAAGAGAGGGGATCCCGCAAGGTTTTCCTTTAAAAAAAAACAATATTTCATTCTTTGTCAATAGGGTCTAATTGGAGTGGTTAAAGTGGAGTGTTGTTATCCATCCCATGTAGCTTTGATTTCACCTTGTGACATGCTCACCTTTTGTGGGTTGATTTTCTTTTACAATGAGTTGTCTCATGTGGATGGGGTCATGTGCAATCCCTACACAAATTTGGTGGATTAGACCCCCTAGTTATAACCACTCAACTATATATATATATACCCAAAGTAAACCCATTAGCATAGACTAATGTGCCCAACTTAGGGCGATTCAAATTGGGCACTTATTGACATGGAACTAGCCAAATGCCCAACAACGTTGGCAACGACCAATTGAGTTAACCTTGGGGCTCTCTCTCTCTCTCTCTCTCTCACACACACACACACACACACAATGTATGTGTGTGTATTCCATTTGTAGGTAATGGTTGAATGTGTGGTTGCACCCAAAGAGATTATATTAAATGATCTTGTGACCCATGTACACATAAGTGGATCAAGCCCACACCCATGTACTTCAAATTCTAAATTCTAGAGGACTTGGATCCATTGGTGAGAAACAAAGAGTTTTTCACTAGTGGGAAAGGTTCAATTCCCATGAGGGATTTTCCTAAAGCCATGGGGTCACCTTGAGGTGGTGGTCAAATGTGTGTTTGCACCCATAAAGATTATATTAAATGATCTCCTAACTTGTGCACACACAAGTGGATCAAAGTCCACCCCTGTGTCCTTTGAATTTAAAATCTTCCAAGGTTACTCAAGTGATGATGAGATAGACATGAGATATCTCCTCAATGTTAGGTAGGTCATAGATTTGACTTGCTTGATCCCATCAGGGTTAGGTGCTTGAAACTCAGACACCGACGATTCACCCCGTTTACCATTTGTGGATCACAAGGAAGTACTCAAAGGGTTTTAGCCCTAACAGTTGGTCAATGGAGTTTTACTTAGGTTTTTAAGATATGATCAAAGAAGATTTATTGTATTGTGGAGGAATCAAGAATCTCACGGAAGGTGTTGAGGCTATGAACATTACATTCTTAGCGTTGATTCCTAAAAAGGACGCCCCTATGAATTTTGAAGACTATAGACCTATTTCCTTGTGCTACACTATGTATAAAATAATTGTCAACATTATAGCAAAACAATTGAAGCCAATTTTTTGTGGGCAATTTCGACGAAATAGTTTATGTTTTGCAGTGACCATGATGCGGTGAGTATGGCCTAGGAATGTCTTCACTCGGTCAAATCAAAGAAAATGCAAGCTTTCATTGTTAAGATGGACCTATCAAAGGCTTACGATTGTGTTAATTATTTGTTCTTAAGACCCATATGGATCCATTTAGGTTTTTGTCTCCCCGTGGCGAAGTGGATAAAAGGTCACCTAAACTTAGCCTCATTTGCTTTGTTAGTAAATGTTTCCCTCTCTACTTTCTTTAATTCGTCAAGAGGGCTTAGGCAAGGATGCCTATTATACCCCTTACTATTTTTGTTGGTACCAAAAGGACTAAATACACTTGTTTCTTCAATGAGGAAGAATGGGAGATTAAAATGTATAAAGATTGGTAGGAATTGCCTCTCACATGCCTACTCTTTGTAGATGATGTTCTTCTATTTGGAAATGGGTCCTACATAGATGAACTAAGGTATAAAGAAATTTTGGATTTGTAAATGTATGTAAGTAGAATGGAAGTAAATGCCCATAAATCCTTTATCTCCTTCAATGGTATTTTAAGGGCTCAAGAAACTGCTATAAAATATAGTCTTCCTTTCTTTGAGTTAGTTTTCAACAAAGGAATGAAATACTTAGGATTATCTTTGAAGCCAAATGTCTACGGTTTTCATGATTAGCTTTGGTTGCATACAATAATTGAGAAAAAGGATTGTTGTGTGGTGTAATAAGTGGCTATCCTTAGGTGGTACACTTACTTTAGTTAAACCATTTTAGAGGCTACTCCAATGTTCATGCACTCTCTTGCCTATATTCCCACTGGCATTCAAAGCAAGGTTCAAAAGAGTTGTTTTAAATTCCTCTAGAATGGCAAGAAAGAAAAGGATTCTCTCCTATGGGTTAACTAGAAGGGCATTTCAAATTAGCCAACGATTTTGGGGGCTAGGGGCTCAATAATATTCAAATATTTGGGAAATCACTTAAAAAAAACTCATGGATAATATGTGTTGGAAATGGACTTTGGCACATAGTGACAAGGCAAAAATATTTGGAGCCATTAGCAGTGGACGATTGGATAAGAACTTAGAAAAAAACTTATAAAAAATCCTCAAATTCTTGGAAGGCACTAGTTCTTTTCTTTCCTTTCATTAGGTCTTGGTTGGTCAATCAAATGGTAGATGGATTTGGTCTTATAATTGGGGTTGATGCTTGGATAGGCTAGAAAGGGAGTTTTGAGTTGTCTAAGGCACTAAAGGATCATCTGTGTGACCTAAACCTACATTTCCTAATTGAAGTTGCAATTATTATTCTTAGATTTGTATGGAGCAAATATTGGAGGGCACAGTATTATTAGAGAATATTTAGTAGAAGAATGAAAGGCACATACTAAGGAATTGACACTAAGCAGTATTATATTGATGCTAGGTAAGGACAAGTTAGTTTGGTCTAGAAATATTTTGGATGGAACCTACACTGTAAATCTAAGTTGTGCTTCTTTGTTTGCTCAAGGTATGTAGGTGAATCCAAAATAGTGGTGAAAAATAATCTAGAGTATTAAGGCTTCCATGAAGAAAAAACTATATTTTTGGATGGCATTAGAGAATAAAGTACCAATGTGGGACTTGAAGGTTCAACAAAACAAGCCTAAAATGGGCTTGTGATGTGTCTTCTTTTTTTCATTGGAGGTTTGAGCTCCAACAAAAACATTGATTAAGGTAGAGGGTATTTAGGGGGGTCAATCCTCTTAAATTTTTCAAATCATAGTTGGAATATTGCCAAGTTAAAGAGTATAATGCTTTCCCTAATATTGTGAGTTGGGGAATTTGGTTATCCAAGAATGAAGCATTGTTTTAGGACAAGATGTTTTATGTCCAATGGATATTACAGAGGATAAAAGTCTTTTTTTGGTGGCTCTAGCTTCCCCTTGAAGCCAAAAGTTCCTAGACAGGTCAACAACTTGGAGGTAAGGGATGGTATGGCATGGGGATTTTTCGATAGAGCATCACAAGGAAATCCATATCTATGTGTAGTTTGGAGAGTACTCTTCATTTATGCATCTCACTTCTTCTCCTGCATCTTAGGTTTGGGTCATGGAAGAAATTACTGGGTAGAGTTATATGACCTTGCAATGTTGTCCATAAACATTATAGAGAATAGGATTGAGTCTTTGCAAGTGTTTATAGATTCTCGGCTTAGCATAAATCTGATGAATGGAAACCTAATATTTCTAAACTAGCCATATGCATCAATAGCTTACCTTGAACTAATATCAACATCAACATAGCCATATTTAGGTAATAAGAAGTTTATGGTAAAGCCAAAAGTGTGCCGACATAAGTATATACATAGACATAGACAACATCAATCGATCCAATTGAAACAATCAATTATGTTGTTTAAGCCATGGATCCATATCTAGTACCATCAACAATAGTAGATCTAATTCAATGAGGAACTTATATTGAACCAGTTGGATAACTAGGACCACTGATATATGCACAAGCAAAAACATATCCAATAGCATAGGTATATGTTGGGTAAGCATGGAATAATGAATATGACCCAGTAGCAACATTTGTACCAGAGCTAGTTGTACTAGTCAAATATGTTGACCAAGTTGGTTCATCAATAGATCTAGCACTAGTAGGTACGTGTTTACCCATTAGAATCTTACCTAGAAGCATACCTAGCAACAACATAAGTAGCAAAGGCATAGGTTGGTTTACCTAATCTATGAGCTTGACCCAATTGCTTATCTAGTAGTTTATCCAACACAAGTACCAGTAACACAATCATACCTTCCAATAGATTATGTTGATTATGTCAATGATGCACCGTTAGTGGTTCACAATCTAAAATTGACACCACCAATAGAAGTTTATCCTTAATAGCCTTATGGATCAAGTGCTTTTGTGGAAAGATAAGTTCAATTTCATCTCCTTTGAGCATATTTATATGGAGCTTAACTGCAAGGCAAATTATCGGTGAAAGCTAGTGACAATAGCAAAACAATTGAATTCTTCACTTATGACAATGTTGAAGGCATGGTTACTAAATAGCACTCATTATTTCTTTGGCTCGACAAATATTAGTCCATGTGAGATGTTTTCTCTTTGGAATTATTCCGAGATGTATTTTTTTTAAGACAAAGTAGTGCTAAACACGACCATTCAATCTTTATTAAAGTTTATTCCATTCACATTACGTGGATGTAAGGACGAGAATCAACTATCAAGGTTTTCAAATTAGGGTTCCGACAGAGAGGAGGGCTCTGCGGCTAGGTCTTGCTAGCCGCATCCTTGGTTTTTTCCTTTTCTTCGTGGTGAATACATGGGCGGACTGTACCGATTCCAGAGCGGGGGGCCGGGAAGCGGCCTTCAGTG
Source organism: Picea sitchensis (assembly GCA_010110895.2). Classification (NCBI taxonomy): domain Eukaryota; kingdom Viridiplantae; phylum Streptophyta; class Pinopsida; order Pinales; family Pinaceae; genus Picea; species Picea sitchensis. Next base: position 128,639 of record SNQJ01S0010382.1, on the reverse strand, counting down.
GTTTACGGTCGGCGTCGGCGGTGGATCTGGGTGGCGGCGCTGCAAGCAACCAAGTGGAGCACCATACATTGGGCGCGCAGACCTGTCTGTGGGCTGCGGCCGGATCTTTGTTGGGTTTTTTGACTGGAGGCCAGCAGGGCATTCTTTTTGAGGCCAGGATGAGGCTACGGGGGGTATTGAACGATGGGGTCTTGAACGACGGCGGCGGAGGATCGGTTGGCAGCAGTGAAGGCACCCGCGTGGAGCGCCATTGTGGGCGCGAGGGGCCTATCTGCTGACGGCGTCGTTTATTTTCTTACAGCTGTTGTTAGGGGCCGAGAGGGTCTGAGGAGCTTGTTCGATGCCATTTTTTTCCCAAAGCATTTTCCTGTGCCTCATTTTGTTTTCCTTCTTGAGGGTTTGGACCAGAGTTTTGAGGTCATGCGGTGATATGGTCTACACTTTGAGGTTCGGTTGCGGCGTGCAGTGTTTGATCAAACACTTTGAGGTCCTATTGAGGGCGTGCAGCTTTTGGTTTAGCTTCTTGGCTAGTTTTTAATGGGTTTTTTTCTGCCTTGTTTTTTGTTTCACTTGTTCACAACCTGCGTGTTGTGCTGGGTTGGGTTGTTTTGTTTGCTACTGAGCATGGGTGTTGGAGTAGTACTGCTATGGTCTTAGCTTGTTGTTGTCTTTGTAAACAAATTTATACCCTATATAAATTTGAGATAATTTTTTCTTGGAAAAAAAAGTAGTGCTAAACACCATTTTAGATATTAGGAGTAATAATAATGACTAATTTGATTATTTTTTTCTTTTTGAATATAGGTTCTAGTGTCTAAATTATGTATATGTCTAAATTAGAGTCTATATGTATATGAATTCGGGAAAAATATATTTGTCATTATTAATTAAAAATATAAAATATATAATATATAGACTAAGGACATAAATGCATTGAGAGAAGAAGTTGTATTTTATAATTAATAGTGGTGAATATTTTTCTTCAATTAATGAAGGACATAAGTGCATTAAAATAAGCAAGTTATATTTTATATTTTGTTTACGAATGACATAAGTGCATTAAAATAAGCAAGTTATATTTTATACTAGTGGAAAGTTTTCTTAAATTAATGATATAATGTTTTTTAAGTCAAATTTCTTTCATAAAATATAATAAATTTATATGATATAATGTTTTTTAAGGTCTTATGTTAAACGTTCTAAGAAATAATGATTTTTTTAAGAGGATATTTGTCCAAAATCCATCGAGAAAATGTTAGATTCGTAGATTTAAGTGATTATTTCTATATAATTCGAGTGCTCCAAGGGTTTTTCAGCATGCTGAATTCATTTATGCATTCATAAATGGATTTTGAACAACAAAAAATAGGGATTCATGTAAATTTATATCGCTAGATTTCGACGAAAAAAATCATTTCGTAGAACATCTAAAGAACGCCTCCTTTTTAAAAGTCAACTTCTTTCATAAAATATAATATATTTTCATAAATTCAATTTAACTTTGGATTTTTTTAAGCAAAAAGTTTATATTTAAAATTGTTTAATCTTTAAATGTTTAATTACATTAGGAGCATGTAAATACAGATATAATATTCTTTTATAAATTATAATAAATTAACCTAAATTCATGTATTCTCAAAGATTAACTTTTCATGAAATATAATAAATTAACGTAAATTCTGATTTTTTTAAGAACATAAGGTTTATATTTGAATTTGTTTAATTTTTAAATGTTTAATTACATTTAGCGCATGTAAATATGTATATCGTATTCTTTAATAAAATATAATAAATTAACATAAATTCAATTTAATTTTGAATTTTTTTTAAAATAAAATGTTTATATTTAAATTTGTTTAATGTGTCAATGTTTAATTGCATTGGGGCATGTAAATAAGGATATCATATTGTTAAGAAGGTTATCCTCACAAAACTTGTTATAATAAACCACCTTTATAGATAAATAGCTTATCCATGTGAATATGTAGTATATTTATTTATTTATAGTGTAACTTTCTAAACTTTGTTTATGAATATTTTGTGAGTTCTTTATAGATAAATAGCTTATCCATGTGAATATGTAGTATATCTTTTATTTTTAGTGTAACTTTCCAAACTTTGTTAATGAATATCTTGTGAGTCCATTGCTTCGTAAAGAATAGGGTTCCTAGCGCACAACCTTTGTCCTTACTTTTTAGAAAAACTTAAAGGTAACACAACATAGTGGCCATGAAAGAGATCTAGAGGAATGGCCCACAAGAAGGGATGCTTGCTCACCTCTAAACCTCGCACAAACTCTAGTAACTCCTTGTTATCCATAATAATTATACTTTCAAAGTTTTTGTGAATAATTAAATCAAGTTCCCAATTGATCAGGGGATCAAATTTTGCTCAAAAATTCAAAGTGCTCGGAATCGCTTCAAACCGGACGAGAGCGTAGGCCTCGTCATTGCAAACCCAACTCAACTCGTTTCGTCTCAAACGGATGTCGGGCGTGAGAGATATTGCATTTTGTTCGTCAAGTCAAACAGGGAAAAAAATTTATGCTGACTGTACAGTCCGTACAGACTGACGTGGCAGGGCCGTACAGACCGTACGATGACATGGCAACATCTGGTTGGTTGTTGAAGGCGAATGATATCGTGACATGTGGCATTTTGTTGGTCAATGATTGGGTGCCACGTGGCACCCCGGAATTGGTTGGTTGTATGTTAATAAAATGTATTGGAGTCCATGGGGTTCGACCCCCGGACCTCCCCACCGGCGTAAGGTCTGACAGTGGCCGCTCTACCAACACGCCATCCATTGATTCTTGTTTATTATACGGTTTCAAAAATATTTAACTTGGTTTATTGTTTAAAACGGAAGGGGGGTCGGGCCGGGGCTTAGCCCCAACCCACGGTCCTTTGTATTACACATGCGACCATACCATATATATATTGTATAACCGACAGTTGGTGCGCGGGATTTTAAAAACCAAGCCCGTGGTTCTATGTTATACACCATATGCCCACGACCGAAGCGGGAAGTTGGCACGGTTGTAACCGTTTGGCTCTTTTTACCATAGCGCGCGGTCACATGACCTTCACACGCCCAGGTGCTAGGCGGTTAGGAGCAGGCGCGCCCTTAACCGTCCTATGGTTTGCACCGTTGGCGCGGTTGCACCCGGTGTTGGGTTTTCACGCCTTATATTGTGTGTGAGCCAGGTTCAAACAGGAAGGGTGCGTTTTGTAGATTCAGAGACAACAAGCTTGAAGAGGGAGACTTCCAGGAGGCCTAACTTCTTCGTTTTTCGACCGATTGAGGTGCCGAAAGAGCCTAGACAGGGGTTTTGGGACGCTCTGAAGCCATTGGAGCAGTCGGTTTGTCAGTTGGAGCATTGTAAGACATGTTTTTGAGCACTTTTTGAGTAATTAATAATAATGATCCATTGGAAGCTGGACCAGGAGATGTAGCCCAAGAGAGGGGTGAACTCCTTTATCAATTGTTGTGTTTATGTGCTTATGTTCATTGATTATGTTGATGTCTATGTGTAATTTGCATGAAAAATCCCTTATTCTATGTGTTGCAAACTGATCCATTTGTTTTAAACACATAACATTTACATTGCAATAATTTCAAGTATTTCAAGTCTTCTTCAATTTTAGATCACCAATTGTCTAATCAATTCACTTAGACGATTTCTTCAATCTATGTGCTTCAGACATATATAATCTTTCATTTTGATCATTTTTCATTTCATATAAAAAATGGTCTGAAATATACGATGACAAAAGCCTATTCTAGAGTTGAGCACATGGCCCTTGAGATTGTCAAAAGAATAAATTTTTCTACCATGTCACCTTCTAGAATGACCTATACTTTAGTTCTAAAAAAGGAAACCATATAATCCAAATGGTCCACGACTTGCAAGAAGCTGGGTAGATTTTTGACATGCAACAAGGGTATCTCAAGAATGCAAGTGATTATTTATGTAAAACACCTGTCTATGCAATATACCATGCTCTATGTAGTAAGTTATGTTTGGTGGGTTGAATCTCTAACACATTCTATTATTTTAAACTCATTTGCTCCTCCTCCTCTACTTTAACACCTCTCAGGTTCTTCTTGTCTAATTGTTTGCCATGGGGGGTTTTATGTGGTAAAAAAAACATATTTTTCAAAAGCTTGGGATGCTAAGTTATTATTCCAGTAGTTACTTGTCTCTTCACAAAGTAGGTTGGTTTATAAGATGGATAGGTTTTATCTTATAACTCTTTATTTTCCATCAACTTTATTTAAACTTTTAATTAAAATAAGCATTACACATATAACATTGTTTGTGGATTTTGCTTTTTAGATCTTAATACAATTTCAGTCTAAAGTCATCAAAATGATTGCATACTAGATATTCTCACATTTACCCCGTTGGCTAGGTATTTAGCTCTATTTAATCATGTCAAAAATAACACACATTTACCCTGTTGACTTGGTATTTAGCTCTATTTAATCATGTCAAAAATAACACAATTTTTTCTTGCATATCCAAGAAATTCTTGTTTTCAAAGGTATGTTAATATAAATAAAAATAAAAATAAAGTTATTTTCAAAGATATACTGATAAATTTGAAAGTAAACTCCTTTTGATATATATTAATAAAATATATTTGTTTAAAATTAAAATTATAGTGCATTGCATTCCTTAAAAAAAACGTAAAGATCGAGATCATAGTTACTTAAATGATGATATTAATATTGTAAAATAATAAATAATATTATAAAGTCATGATACTACTTCGCTTGCATAATGAGAAGTGCTTCATGTGTTTGCCTTCAAAGTACTAAAAATGTCTAATTGCCTTGGATTAATGAGAACGAGTGTTTCTTGCATGTGCCTTCCCGTACTTACTTGAAAAACTATAATTATTACAATAACATGCCAATTATATGTAATTGCCACATTTAACTTTATTTATAAAAAAGTAAGTGATTCTTGAAACACTATAACCGTGTGATCCCTATCTATATATATACACTAGCATCCCCCAAAGCGGGGAAGGGAAGGGAACACTTAACACAATCTAGTTAGAGACTAACCTCTATTAAGTAGGTGGCATTGCACATATATTATGGAAGAGTAGTTGCTCTATTGACTAAACCTTAAAAGGTAAAGTAGTTAAATCCCAAGATCGAAACGAGGTTATCCATCTCATTGCACATATATTATGGAAGAGTAGTTGCTCTATTGACTAAACCTTAAAAGGTAAAGTAGTTAAATCCCAACATCGAAATAAGGTTATCCATCGTTCAAATTCTCAGTACATAGTATGGATCTCTATGCGTTAACCAATTGTTGTGGACCTTAAGGCCTGGGTATATTTGAGCATACTAGTAACCCAACAATAAATAACATTTTCAACTCCAAATATTTGTGTACATTCTCTGATTGTGGACTCTAGGGCCTGGCCTCTAGGTTCTTTGAAGTTTTGAGTACGGTCCTAACCCATCAACAAACAACATTTTCAATTTTATATACACATTCCCAAACATGAAGATGTTTGTGTGATCGAGTAAATTTTCTATAAGAGTGCAACATATTTTTTTTTCAAACACTGTTACTAAATTTCACTTCAATGTAACTAACTGTAAAAAAAACACCCTAGAATAGAGGACTTGATTGGAAGAAAAAACAAGAAACTCTTAATAAGTAAATAGACTCTGCAACAAATATTGAGCACAAAAGGGTGGGTAATGTATAAGAAATTACATTCAAAGGCACTGCAAAACCTCATGCATTATGAGTAGAAGATTGAATAGAGTACCTCTGACAGCCTGAATGTATGAAACACGTTAATATGTATCATGCCTTTCACTAATCATGATAGAAGCTCTTGCACAAAATCTACCAAAACATCTGGTTGATGAATTTTGTAGCTTCCCCAATAGAGTCCATGTATCATCTAGTTTTGAAGCAATATTGAGAGTCAACATAGATTCCACTAAATATCAAATAGTATAAATACCTCTATTGATGAGGATCGACATTTTGAGTTTAAATATTCACATAATTATTTTCCCAAAAATACAAGTAAATATGCAAAACACATTGTGGAAATTGTCTTGGGACTGTAATTGAATACTAATAAATGGGAAAAAACTAGAACGTACCAAGTTCATAACAAGAGAAAAAAAAACATCTATCAATCAAAACTGCATTTCCACTCTATAGAACAAACTTTAAGACAAGTCCCATCATATGTCTTTAACATTTTGGAAAGATGTATGATGCTAGCTCTACCTTTACGAGGGGGTAATATTTGTAGGGATGATAGGAATCTTTCCACTTGCAAATCCTATGATCAAAATGTCAGCTCCCTAGTTTAAGAGCTTCAAGTTGTCTTTCAAGAGCCTCTCCCCTATAGGATCATAGAGAACATCAACTCCCTTAAGGTTTCTTGCGACTTGTAGATTCAACCACATGGTCAACTCTTAATGACTTGAGAAGTTCTTTTTCAGGTTCCCTTAATTGCACATACTTGAAAAACTCAACACCATATGCTCCATGCTCCTCATTCGTTTGTGACACATGCATTAATTGCATTTTAAAAGTAACATGTTTCTTAAAAAAACATTTCAGAATTTCAATATGAAGATTTTCTAGTAACTTAAAATGATATTGAAACAAACCAAACCTTTAATTGGAAAGCTTAAGAGTGGGCCCCTAAAAAAGGAGACCGGCGTTACAAAGCAACAAAAGAGCCTTCTTCAAAATCAAGAAGCAAATTTATATAATAATTGAAGGTTAGTCTCCTACCTTGCTACAACAATTATGATTGCCCTACAAACCTTTCCTATCTGCACAAATGACAACCCTACACCACATGATGCTCCATGTACAAGCAAAACTTCTGTAGACAATAGTTATGAGTAACACTTTTCCACTTGAAAACATCTTTAAAATGGATCTATAAAACATTAAATTTAACAACTTAATGCAATTTCAAGCTTCAAGTTAACCAAGAGGAGATCTATATTTCCTCTGGAATTTCTAGTTCTGGAATACATATATATTCAGGAGGAGGTCGATCTATATTTCTAGAGGCCATTTTGGTTGTGTAGGCCGAGTTTATTGTGAAGGAGGTCGAGATATTGTGAGCAGGATGAGTTTTGTAAGTGTTGGGCCATGTTTTCATGCTGGGGACGAGATCAATTGAGTATTGGGTGCATTACTTATCAAGGGGGTTGAGATATCATTGTTGGGGGGAATTTCCATTGTTATAACTAAGCTTACTTGTTTGTTGGTTGAGTTTCCTATCCTAGGGTTGAATCTTATGTTTGTTGGTCGTGTATTCCATGTGGAGGGATGAGTTCTCAAGCTGGGCTGAGATTTCTTTGCAATTGGGCCGTGTATCCCTTGTGGAGGGCCGATATTTCTTTGCAGCCAAACCATTCTCTGTTGAAAGGAGGTCATTTTTTCCTTGAGGGTTGAGTCTACAACTATTGGAGCCGAGTTCTTTTGAGCCGGGGGACAAATTTATCTTGGGGAAGCCGTATTCTTCGAGCTAGGTCGAGTTGCTCTGTGTGAGGGTTGTATTACTAAGAAGAGGTCGAGTTTCCCTTTTGCATGAGGTTGATTTTACCTACAACAATGCCATACTCTTTCCTGGAGATTGTTTGTTATTCTTGTTGATCATATTTTTCCTTGTGGGGCTGATCTTGACCCCTGTTATTGGCCAACATTGTAACAGGTCAAAGATCTATAATAAAACCATATAGTTGTGGTATTTCCTTACAGTCATAATGATGTTGTTGAGTTGTTTATTTTGGTATCTTGTTGTAATATTTGACATGCAAAAATGAAAATCATGTGTGGCATCAAAACTACAACAATCCATTGAAAGGTTATATGAAACAAAATGAACAATAAACCATATACATAACAACAACAAATCATAGGGTTTATATTGGGTTTTGGAGTGTGTTCACAAAGTTTTTAACAAAAACACTACACCGGAAATAAGCTACAACAAACTAGAAAGGGGGTTTAAAGTGAATTTGGGTCTGTCCACCAACTGTTTGATGGGAGTCTCGAGCCAGAAAACCATTGGAATACTACAAAAATAGACACAAATTTGTAACAACACCTAGGTGAGATATTTCAGTGGTATCAGAGCGTGTTTTCGTCCTAGCATGAGGGGTAAACGAAGCATATTCTCTGATTGTTTTGGTACATTCGGTTGATCTAAAATGGATCCTGAAATGCTTAAAAATAAAATTTCTCAAATGCTCAAGAAAATGACATCATTGTGAAGTGTTCATTGCAAGATTTCTGTCAATGCAAATGGATCAAAAAATAGACGTCGTATGAGAAAGTTATGGCAGTTGGAAAATTTGGTCTTCTCCAGCAAAAAGTCAAAGGGTCAAAGGGACACGTGGCAGCTTAATATTAAAACAAGTGGCATCCATCAGGTGACAACATGTGGTATCGCTAGATCATGACAAATGGCAAGGGTTCATGATGACAAGTGTCAAAGTTTTGATAGTCCACTTGGCAAAAGATTGGCCAACCATGGGCTGACACATGGTCCAATCCAAGGGTGCCATATGTCACCATGGTCAAGGCCTTAAAAAGGTCAAATTTATATTGTTGGACTCCATTGGATTCGATCCCATGACCTTCCTCTTCAAATGCATTAAGCACAGTGAGCTAGCCACAAAGGGCAAATTACTACTTTAGAAAAAAAAAACCACTTTTCATAAATTTAAACTTAAGCACCTTTTCTAGCTAAGGGAGGTGCGCCCCTTGGGCACTAGGACACATGGCCCTCATATGACCATAAAAGGTGGGGGGCGTGCCCTAACTGGGGGCTTAAGCAAATTTATTTCCAAATTTTGGGTTTTTGACCTTATTTCAGTGGATTTTTAGCCGATTTTTAGTGACTTTTGAGGATTTTTGGCCCTCTGAAGGGGATATAAGCCCAATCCGAGGCCAAAAAGTTGGGGGGGAGTTGGATTTCGACCCCCAACTCAAGATATATGTAAACCAGAGGTTTTTGACAGTCCAAACAAGTTCAGAACAGGAGAAATGCTGAAGAATTGTGAGATCCAAGCCATTTTTATGCAGGGAAGCCATTTTTGGAGGCCATTTCTGGGAGCTACGCTTAGCCTTTTTCAGTGCCATCATTTGTGTTGGATTTGTGAGTTCGATAAGAACACATCCATACCAGTTTGTAATCCATTTGATGCATTTCTGATTTATTTTTGAATCATTGAAGATTAATAAGAAAGCCTCCCCCACTAAGACAAAGGCTCGGAGACGTAGGCATCCTTGCCAAACTACGTTAACAATATTGGCGTTATGGTTTGTTGTTATTAGTGATTATTTTCTGTTCTGCATTCTTTATGATGGCTGCAACATTCTTTCATTAACTTCTTCTTCTCTTAATTCCTAAATGGTAAATCAACTCATGCATAAACTTAATCATAGTATCTAAAAGATCAATTTTGGATCAAGTGGTATCAAAGCAAGTTGACAGTTGGTTGTTTAAGTTTGAATGATTACCAAGGAAAATCTAAGTCTTGTTGAAGGAGAGCTTGTAGAAGGATATCCAGAGATTAGATCAAGAAAGAGGACATCTCAAAGTGAGAAGATGGCATCAAAAGGTCTTTCTCAAAATGAAAGAGTGTTTCAAAAGAATTTCTTTGCCATGTCGAAGATGGTAAAAGTGTCGTATGATGATTACTTGGAATGGAAGAGATTGGTTCAAGGGGAATATTCAAAGCAAGCCAAAATTGAAGAAGGAGAGGACCCTCCAAAATCTCCTCCTTCATCTCCATCTTCTTCTTCTTCTTCAAGTACAAGTTCAAATTCTATTGCAAGAAAACATTCTCATAAACATAACCCTGATATGCCATTACTTAAACTTGATGTAAAATTTGTTTTTCCTATGTATGATGGGAAGTTAATGCTGAGAAACTTGATAACTGGGTTAGATAGATGGAGGTATATTGTAATGTTCAACATATCAAAGATGGGGCAACCAAAATCAGATTGGCATCACTTTGTCTTGAAGACACAACTCTCATCTGGTGGCAAATTAAGATGCAACATGGAACTCAACAAGTTGGTAAGATTTTTCCATCATGGCATGATTTTATTTCCGCACTTAGAAAATTGTTCTATCCTTTGGGGTATAAGGAAAAGGCTTTAATTGAATGGCAAAGTCTTAACTTAGGAAAAAGACAGTCGGTGTAGGAATCTACAGATGAATTTCGTAAGATGGATTTGATGTTAGATGTTCCATTAACTACACAAGAAAATCTTATGAAGTATATAAGAGGTTTTCCTGCTTATATTCGTAATAATGTATTTATGTTTGGACCTACTAATCTTGATGAGGTTTCTATTCAAGCAACGTATATTGAAGCAGGGAAAACTGGAGTTAGTGTATCGGGGGAATCATCTTCAAAGAAGGATCGAAAAGGAAAAGGGAATGCGAAGAAAGCAAATTCAACGACAGTGAAGGAAGAGAAGCTCTCTTTCAAGCATTGCAAGAAGGAAGGGCATGATGATGATCATTGTTGGCAATTGCACCCAGAGAAGAAACCAAAGTGATTCAAAGAGAGGAAAGGGAGGAAAAAAGTTGCAACAACAACACGACCAACAGACTTGGGGTATGATTCAGGTGATGAGACTAAAATCACAACAATTGGTTTGATAGGTAAAATTGGTGATGGTTTTGATTCAAGAAGTAAATTGTTTCATATAAGGGTCATAATGAAACATACTAAGATCGACACACTAATAGATAGTGGATCTCAATCTAACTTAATTTCAGAAGAARTGGTTAAGAAATTATTAAGATGCATCACAAACCKTATTCACTAAATTGGATAAGCAACAATCATAAATTTCCCATAACAAAGYAATGTATCATAAAGTCTGCAATTACATCTAAGTATGTGGATGAAGTAACATGTGACGTGGTTYTGCTAGAAACATGTGGAATGGTCTTGGGAAACCCTTATTTATATGATCACAAAGAAATCTTCTACAGGGAACATAATTAATATCACTTAACTAAAGAAGGCAATGAATATGTTGTACATGCTCATCACATGTTGGACGTAGACCCAGTAAGAAGAAAATGTTATTTTTGGGAAGAGAAGAAATGACAGCTGGAAGGAAAAGAAACACGTGTGAGGGAAGCATGCGAGGCGCGCATGCAAGGGAGACCTAATGACGTTAGGGTTAGGGTTTTTGCAATGTATTGTAATGGCTGATGAACCAAGAATATATATAAGTAATACTTAGGAGGTCTAAAGGGGGACCGATGGGAAATGGGGAGAGTCTGAAGGTTGTAAGGTATGCAAGACTATACTATTCTGGAAGTTGATGAGCTAGAGAAGCATTGAGAAACTCGATCCTGAGGGTTATATCGCAGGCTGAGGAGCCTGGTCCAATCTAGTCAGCCTCACAGGGATGGAGAAGCCAGTTGAGATTGTAAGATCCGATACTGTAAACATGCGCGGCGTGACATATCACTGAAACATAATAAAGAGCTTGAAGCCAGATCTTTGTGGACATAGCCCAGGAGGGGGTGAACCACGATAACACTTGTGTTATGTGATTGAATGTATGCATCTTTGTTGTTTTTAAGTATTGAATGCTAGATGAATGAAACTAGTTAAGATCTGATATTCTACATGCGTGAATGACTGCTTTAATCAAGAGGTTAGACTAAATAAATAAAGATCACAAAGTATAACCACATATCTCCACTCACTCCCAGGTTGCAAACACCTAAGTATTGCATCCACCAATAGAGTTATCTCAGGTGAGACTACGCAATACACCCTGTGTGTTGCGTTGCCTTTTGGTTTAACATGGGGCCGATAGTTTTAGAGGGCTTTTGTTGGAAGCTTGTTAAATCTAAACCTGGGTCAATCTATGAAAATAAGGTAAGCTCAGAGTAGATAACTAATAAAGTAGAATAACAAACCAACAAATGGTTCTGTTGCCGATTGGTTGGAACAGGACATGATTGAGTGAATGAGATCTGCTAAAGACGCGTCAAAATAATGCGATATCAGACGACAAGACGTTAAGAGAATGAGAATCTAAAAGGGGATGTTAATATTGTGGAACCCAACGAAGGCAGAGATAGAGAGATGGTTAAAAACAAAGGAGCTGGAGTTTGTGCAGAAAGATAACATAAACCCGAAGTTAACACCACGCAAATATATGGACAAGTACTTATTCAATGACTTACATGAAGTATTTTTCTGTGATTTCCTGCATGTATTGCAGAAGTGGATATCAAGGATGAAAGACAACCATCCTACAAATCGAATCAGACAGCTAGAGTGGAATCCTGTAGAGATCATGCAATTACAACAAGTTGACAATAAATTTACACATGCAGTAGATTTCTGGTTAGATAACATTGTTGTAGGATTTATCACATAATTTACAGTAGATATGACGAAGTCTTACAATGCGACAAAGCAAGAGTTCTTGAAGGGACCTCGAGGTAGGTATATCAAATCGCTATATACTTCTATTAAGATATTACTATATAACAAAGGTGTAATGACTATGGCCTCAGACAACTAAACTTCTCTATGTTCATGGGGGAAGGGGGGAAGCACTGACAGGAGAAGGAGAAATGGAGGGAGAAATGGATAAAGGAAAGAAGGAGGAGGCCTTGGACCCAATCATGATGGACGAAGACCAGATCAAGCAGATCATGGCAACAGATGGAAGAACGGGCAATGGAGTACCCTACCAATATAAGCTGAACACTGAGAAGAGAGCCATAGCCACGAGGGAAGGCTTGGCAAGTGATGAAGAAGAGGTAGAGGATCTCCGAGCTGTGGAGCAGATTGAGGAAATCCTACGCACGACATATGAGAGGAAGATGAGAGATCCAAGAGCGGGAATAGAAGGAAACACTCCTATCCATATCAGTGTTAGTGTGGAACCCATAAACCCATGTGCGACTAATACACCAATGAGAACACCACCATTTAGACAACCAAATTTCGGGAGAAGGAAGACAACATGAAGTACATATACACAGGGAACAACAACTGCGGGAGCCAGTTTAGGAAGCATTAGTCAAGTATCTACATCACGCATAGGTAGTAGTTCAACTTTTGGGATGGCAGTACGTGATCCCACCATCAGGTTACCAGAATTCAAACGAGAGGCGTCGGAGGACCTTGAGAAGCAGTTATTTATTTGTGAAAAAATCTGGGAAGCAAAACATATCATGGACGAGGACACTAAACTTGTGCAGTTAGCTATCACGCTAAGAGATCGCACACTGAATTGGTACATGAGCTTAGCTGCAAACAGTCCGCTAGGGACAACCAGAATGATTGGAGATATCAGAAAGCTATTGATAAATGAATTCCAAAAGCCTAGCTCAGAGGATCAATACATGAATGAGATGATAGAGATTAGACAAAAACCAGGAGAATCTACGTGGGAGATTGACTAGAGATTCAAACAATTGAAGGGAAAGCTAAAGTATATCATGTCAGATATGCAAAATAGACATATGTTTATCAATTCACTACTCCCACACTTGAAATACCCCTTGTGACAACAGAAGTTTCAGACTCAGGTAGAGGCTCCGCAGGCAGCCCTACAACTAGAAGAGAACCAATATCATAAGACCGATCCAGCCATAGAGGAGTTGAAGGAGGATATGAAGAACTTAACATTTAAGCTAAACCAGAACAAGGGTAAGGACAAAAGAGAAGTTGTTTGGTGTACCACATGTAGGACAAAAGGACATCATAAGCATGAATGGTTAACATTCACGCAGTACATGGCAGCAGGACTGCCAAACCCTTTGCCAACAGGAGGACTATGGTGTGAGATTTGTAAGAAACATGGGCATGGTCCATATCACTGTCCAATGGTGCATAAATACCAGACAGTACCTAAGAGTTCATGTTGCAACTTTTGCAAGTCAGTAGGCCATGACGACAAGGATTGCAGGACCATGGACGTGATGAGGGAAATAACATCAGATGCTTACAAGGTGCACGCATAAATGATGACCGGGTAATTTGCACCATAGTTTAACCAAGTACTAGCCCCATATAACACTACGCAACAACAATATAACACCGTGCAACAACAATATAACACTGCACATCCGCAATCCAATACCATGCAACCACACTATAATCTCTAGCAGTATCACCAGGTGCCCCAGTACAATGCACCACGGGGAGCTCGAGCTGGCTACAGAGGTGGAGGAAGAGGAAGATGAGGCTTTGGAAGAGGCATAAGACCAGTGGTATGCCACAACTGCCAACAAGCAGGACACTATACAAGAGAATGCCCACTTCCACCTGCGACATGTATGTATTGTCATGCATTAGATCATGATGCAGAAGAATGTCCCACATTGTTGGGGAAGATCCAGGAAAAGAGAAATCAGAACAATGATAATTTTCAGTGGATTTTGGCAGAAGCAAGGGACGATGGAAGAAATATCAACATAGTTACACGTGGAGGAGCTAAGACAGGAAACAACGCAGTAGGACACGATCCAACACAACAACAATGGGTGAAGAAGAATGTCAAACCACATAATCATTTTGATGCACATAACGAAAATGAGATATTTAAGTAGGCCAGACAAGAATTCTTGAATCCAGACATTGCATCGACATAAACTGCACACAATAATTAGAAAGTGCCAGCATATAAGAAACCTTCATCACTGGATCACACTAAAGAAGCACAACCCCTAGGACAAGTAAGTACGATTAAGGTTTTCTTGCAATCCTGTGTCAAACTACTAAATGACCCATCATCTGTTAAAGTGTTACAAAATATGTTAGAAAGATGTAGCACACAGGTAGAAGGAAATGTAGAATAAAAAATAGTTAATCATCTGCATACGAGGAGGAGAACTAGTAGAGAATTTTGACTGAACGCCAACATTGGAGATTTCAACATGGGAGATATTATACTGGATTTAGGATTCGAAGTAAATGTGTTACCCAAGAATACATGGCAATGTATGGGAGAGCCCACATTAGGATATTCATATGTTCAGTTGAAACTAGCAAATCAACACAAAGTTCTACCAATTGGAAGGCTAAAGGGGTGACAGTAGATCTAGATGGAGTGCACACTAAAGCCGATTTCGAAGTGGTAGAGATAGTGGATGACACAACACCTTAACTGGAATTGCTTGGCTTGGAGTGGGAGTTTGACAATCAGGCCATAATCAACTTCAAAACGAGGAATATGACATTCGACTCAAGAGAATACAGAGTCATTGCACCATTAGATCCATCAGAAGGGGAAAGGTTTGTAGAACCCACTTGTTTATACCTGGGGGAAATTAACGAGTTGTACAAAACAACCGTGCGAGAAGAAGATTATGTGAATCCAATTGCAGATTGGGTACTCAGTTGGAGAAGTATCACATCATGCGCATGAGACTCAGATACAGGGTTAGAGAATTGGCAGCAGCGGTTACACAAAGTCTCCACAAGAATATGTGCAAGAATAGACCGCGCAATAAGATGGGTAGGTACGGAGATAAGGGATCCTCCCAACTTCCATGGGGTGAATGACTTAGAAGAATTCTTAACAAGATACAACGATGAAGTGTTAGAAAATCAGAGGCTCTTAGATCTGGATATAGAATTCAAGGAAACACCTGCAAGATGGTGGGGTGTGAACAAAGAGACAATCAAGGACTGGTACCAATGTAAGCGGTTACTACGCATAAGATTTGGCACAGAACAAGGAAGAAACCAACTGTAGAAATATGATGGACATGGGGCACCAACATAACACTTGGAGAAGTGCAGAACACTATGGAGGATGACACCACCAGAGGAATGGCCTCATCACTTTATTCACACATTAGAAGGGATTCCAACAAACTGGTATATAGACCAGGAATTGCGCAGAGGAACTATAGACTGGACAATATTACAACATAATTTTACAGTCACTTTCTCATTTGAACATGAGAACCCCAACATAGACTCAACGCTCAAACAAATCAGAGGGGTGATATTCATTAAAGAATCGAAAGTTTAACTTATGACTGAAGATCAACAATAGAACATACAAACAATAAAAGAACTACTTTCATGCTACCATGTGCAGGAAGAAGCACCAAATGAAGATGACCCACACAACATTAAGATAATAGAAGTTTAAGGTGAAAGAGAGGTGGAAGGTCCATCTCCGGAATAGGAAGTATTTGTTGTGCCGATCAAGGTGAAGAAAGTCAACATTGGGACAACTGAGAATTCCAAAATGGCCAGCACTGGAGACTACTAGGATGAGCAAACAATAGAAAACATAACAGAGTTACTATGTGAGTACAACGACCTGTTCCCAACAACGTTCACAGAAATGAAAGGAATATCAGGAGAGCTAGGTGAAATGAAGATACCTCTCAAATCTTAGGCAAGACCGATCAGACAGAGACCATATAAACTAAACCCAATATATAAGCAAAAAGTGAAAGCAGAAATTGACAGGATGTTGGAGGATGGAATCATAGAACGAGTAGAGGAATCTTAATGGGTAAGCCCTATGGTAGTTCAGGAGAAGAAGCAGGGAGGGATAAGGATATGTGTTGACTCGAGGAAGTTGAATGATGCTTGCCTACATGACCCTTTCCCTACCCCTTTCACAGATGAGGTGTTGGAGAATGTAGGAGGCCAGTAAGATTACTCATTCACTGATGGATTCTCAGGCTACCATCAGATCAAGATAGCTCCAGAAGACAGGTACAAGACCACTTTTACCACATAATGGGTGTCCTACTAGTACACAGTCATGTCGTTCGGACTGAAGAATGAACCAACAATATTTTCCAGAGTAGTCATTGTTGCATTCAAAGAATTCATCCACTAGTTTCTAGAGGTATATCTAGATGATTAGACAGTCTACAGTTTGTTGAAAGACCATGTAGAGGTGTTGAGGCTGATGTTAAAAATATGCAAGCAGTGTCAAATATTGCTAAACATCAAGAAGTGCATCTTTGGAACACCCTTTGGGATACTATTGGGCCATATAGTGTGCAAACAAGGCTTGCTAGTAGATCCTGCCAAGATTGCAGTAATTGTTAATCTACCACCACCAAAATCAGTAYGTTAGTTAAGAGCAACATTGGGACATACATGATACTACAGGAAATTCATAAAAGGGTATGCGCAGATCACTGCACTAATGGAGAAACTATTGAGAAAAGATAGTAAGTTTCAATGGAATGAGGACTGTCAACGAGGATTGGACACTCTAAAAGAAAAGATGGTAACCGCACCAATACTAGTATTCCCATATTGGGAAAAGACATTTTGTGTGAATATAGATGCATAAGATATAAAACTTGGAGCTATTCTGGCGTAGCTAGAAACATGGGAATTGGACCATCCTATAACATTTGCTAGCAGAAAACTATCAGAGTCAGAGAAGAATTATAATACCACAGAAAGAGAAGGCCTAGCTATGGTCTATGCACTTCAAAAGTTCAAGCATTACTTATTGGGAAAACATTTCAAGATGTTTACAGATCATTCAACTCTCAAATACATAGTCAACAAGCTAGTGTTGAGGGGGGAGAATTTGTAGATGGTTATTAGTTTTCCAGGAATTTGAATTTGAAGTGATAGTCAAACCAGGGAAGTTGAATGAAGGACATGATCACATGTCAAGGATCACCAATAGAGAGGAACCTACGAATCTAGAGGACAACTTCCATGATTCACAATTATTTTTAGTCCAAGTAACTGATGAATATTTTGCTGACATCATTCAATACTCGTGTACAGGGACTGCGTCGCAAGAATTCAACACTGCACAAAAGAAAAATCTAGTAGTTAGAGCTGCAAACTATCAATTGATTGCAAGACACTTATACAATATGGGTGCAGATAACATCTTGGGAAGATGTGTACTAGAACATGAAATACCTAGGATTTTAGCAGAAGCCCATGAGGGAATAGCAGGAGGACATTATGCAGGCAAAGCTACCGCGCATAAGGTATTGCACACAAGACTATGGTGGCCAATTGTTCACAGAGATTCAAAGGACTACTGCCAGAGATGTGATGTATGTCAGAGGTTTGGTAAACCCAATAGATGGGACGAGATGCCCCTAAGGCCACAAGTAACCTTGCAGGTATTTGACAAATGGGCAATAGACTTTGTGGGACCAATAAACCCACCAGCAAATAGGTCAAGGGCAAGGTATATTATTACTGCAACATAGTACTTAACAAGATGGGCAGAAGCAACACCAGTAAAAGATTGCAGTGCAGAGACAACAACACACTTCTTGTTTGAATAAGTGATCACTAGATTTGTATGCCCAAGGATTTTGATGAGTGACCAAGGCACTCACTTCATTAACAACACTATTAAGGAAATGACCGAGGAGTTTGAAGTTTATCATCAAAAGAGTACACCATATCATCCTCAAGAAAATGGAATAGAGGAAGCCTTTAATAAGATCCTAGAAAATGCACTGATAAAGATTTACAATGTCAACAGGGACGATTGGGACTTGAAGATACCAAAATACTGTGGGCATACAAGACCACATGTAAAAAATTGACAGGGAAAACACCATTAAGATTGTTGTATGGACAAGAAGCAGTGGTGCCATTAGAATTTTTGGTACCTAGTCTGCACGTAGCAACAATTACTAACATGTCAGAGCGAGGCGCAGTACAAGAAATGCTAAGTCAACTGATGTTCATGGAAGAAGATAAAATTCTAGTAGGATTTCACCAAGAGGTACAAAAAACAAGGGACAAAGCTTGGCATGATAGACATATCAAGAGGAAAAGTTTCAAGGAGGGAGACCTAGTTTTGGTGTATGCTAATAAATCTCTTCAACACCTAAGAAAACTTAGAATGCATTGGTTGGGGCCATATGAAGTAAAGATTGTCACAGATCGAGGAGATATACAATTGAAGGATTTGGAAGGAACATAACTCAGAGGAATGATCAATGGGATTCGACTGAAACTATATAGGGACAGTCAACCTCCTAGCACTTAAAAAAAAAAATGCACCAAACAACAAAGGATTGCGCGCAACAACAAAGAGGTTACCGTGCTAGACACCAGAAGACAACAAGCAGCTAGAATAGAGTTAACACAACAAAAATAAAATGTCCATGTGTACTGACGAAACAATATAGCGCGCACTTGGAAAATTTAATGCACCAGAAAAAGAACCAACGATAAAAAAAATGGGAAATTGGAAAAATAACGGTTACAGAAAAAGGCGCCAACTTGCGGTGTCCATCAAAATTGAATGACAAGAACTTTCGAAGCGACGTCGCATTAATCGCGCCAACTGGCGATGTCAAGGGAACTCAATGTCAAGTACACGGGAAGCACTAATTCATTAAAACCACAGCTCGGGTAACTTCTCCGATAAGTTTCACGCCACTTGTTATTTAAGGAAGGCACCTGGGGAACGAAAAGGTTATTGTGAAATTGAGAAAGCACAGAGCGAGAGAGTATATGGAGCAGAGGGCGATCTAGAAAGATTTATAGAGCGAACTAGCTCGACACAGATCAACCTGAACCACCATGGCACCACCCAAGCTAGGTGCGTCGAGCCAGGCCTACAGAAGACCTCGAAGCAACCTCAGAGTACCACAACAACCACAGGGAATCAAACAGGAACCCACATAGACTATCAAATTCGTCAACTTGGATGAAATCCCTTCACCCAATATGGAACTAGCGATCCCCACACCCGTGGTGGAGGAAAACCAACAAACAACAACAGCTGGCATGGACATTGATATGCCGAAAATGGGACAGGGACAACAGGCCAAGGATGCAGGCAATCCTTCACACCCTGAATACACTGAAGAGGCCCTGAGGGTAAATGGGACGGTCCTAAACCAGATAGAAGTGGTCATGCCCGAAAGGTCACACATAGTAGCGTCGGAGAAACAACAAGAGGGTATAGTAGAAGATGTCACCAAACGACCAGAGGCATATGCAGAGGACATAACAATGGAGGCTGGAACCTCGAGTCAGCCACCACAGCGAAAGGGAAAACAACCCATAGCAAGATCACTATGCAAACAGGCTGCAATAACCATAGTCTTTCCGCGCATTCCAGAAGGGGTGCGCACCACGCCTAACCTTTTAGGATGCATGGAAAAACTATGGTACTCAGACCATGATGTGGCCGACGTGGACAAGTTCCCTGAATTTGCAAGGAAAGTCTACCTGGACAACATGGGTACATGACCCGTCGTCGATCCAATTTTGCAACCAAAGCAGTGGGCAGCTAGACGGACCAACACCAGGATTCTAAACCTGTTGGATATCCCACATTTTTGAAGGGGCCGTGACATAAACAATTGTGTTAATCAGTTGATGGCAGTCACCCATGGAGGGTACCTATGGGTGGAGGAGCCTGTCTCAATAGACGTAGAGCTCATTGCTTTTATTACAGGGCTGCCATCTCGGGTGGAGAATCTCGTGTAGTACCTCGACGACAAGACAAAGGAGAAGGCATTGGCGAAGGAGATGAAAAATATGTATGGCACAGAGAGAGGGTCACACAATATCATCATCAAGCACATCAGTGATGCAACAACAAGGTTGGCCACCAAAATCATGGCGTGCAAGTTTCTTAGGAAGTTCCACAAGGAGGAAGTCCTTGTCAGGTTCCTTGCGGCTGCAACACAGTGCGCGGAGGGAACTATGCTCAGCTGGGCCCCGTACTTATTAAACATGTTCCTTGAGGACAACAAAGACTCGCAGGACCTAGGGGCATATTTTCATTACTCTTGGCTACTCATCTTGATCGCCTTGATCGGATGGAGGGAGCCCAAGTACACATACTTTTGYGAATGAGGTAGTCATTGTCATGCAACGTGGTACACATCGTTGGGGAACACTTCGGACTCCRAATMTATAAGTGCAAATGCAAGCATGTTYGCGGGGTATTAMAATGACCTCCAAGAAAGCATTGCCAACACTTGCCGAATTACTCCATAAGTGGTCGCGCAATATCAAGACATCGCCAACTTCAAAGCGACCAGGCATATCGTATGGATMCAAGTGTGAAGGGATCTCGAGAAGGAATGGCTACAACTGCGATACTGTGTCAAGGAAGAGTTCATAGAGATGGCCATCAAAGATTGGCAAGATGACTCGAGAGTTCCAGTTCTGACTCAWGAGATGCCCATAGATAAGGAGGCCGAGGYAGGGAAATATCAAACACCTATCAGAGATAAAGTTGTGCCCAAGAAGCCAAAGACAAGTTAGAAGGCRACACAACAAAAGAAAGGCAGTATGCCAAAGAAAGGTACCCATACTGGGAAAAAAGACACCACCCAGGCATCGAAAGAACATGAAAAAGGGGATGAGATAGCACAAGGAACCACATCGAGTGCTACCCAACAGGAACAAGTCCAAACCAAGAGGCCGATCAAACACACTAGGGTGCGCGCAAGAATTCCAAGGCGCACAAGACGCCGCTAGAAGATAAAATCACCGAGGACGACGCGGACCCTGTGGCTGAAAGAGTCCACGATCGGGAAGTTGAGGAGTTTGAAGATGCCCATCACCAAAGGGACCGAATTTAGGACCAGTTGGCCGACATGAGGCAGGTCTTAAAGCAGATCAGAGAAGCACGAAGGGAGGATAGAGGAATAGAGCCATTCTCTGCATCATCATAAGCAGGAGCCAAGGCTGGGTCGAGCGAACATGATATGATCCAGACGATAGCACAGACGAGCCCGACCTTCCACATTACACCCAACATCTTGCACAAAGATGAGATTGTAGACCAGATACCTTGAAATACCCGACACATATACATTTGGTAATGGGGAAGATACCAACCAAGGCACTATACAAACTGCAAGTCAGTGTCATGCAGGAGGTGCAGTCACTTGCGCGAATATACGCAACAGAGTTGCAACACACAAAGGACAACAAAGAGGAGTTGGAGTTGGTGATCGAGCAAGTCAAGCTCGAGACTAAAGACGAGAAAGATCATGTGGATAGGCTCAAGTAGGGAGTGGTTGTAGCCTATGACAAAATTCCAAAAAGCACGCAAATAACAGAGCCCACGACAATGCCTAAAATTGATCAGATTGTGCAAACAATTGACCAATATAGACAAGAGATCGAGAACCTCTGGGAACAACTCATTCCTACCACTCCCTCGGAGGTGAAGGAACAAAGGAAGCAAGAAGTAGCCAAACAAATGGATGAAATGGAATGACAAGTCAACTCAGCTGTCGACTTGTTTGATAGAGCAACACAACTATGGACAAAGCTGGAGGAAGATCAATAGGTCCAGCACTGGGACCAGGAAGAGGAAAAGAGAAGCGCAACTATCCAGGAAATCAAGCAGAGGTAGAAAATGGTGAAGATCACTGAGCACCTCAAAGGAGTACAAGACATGGAGAAGTTGCAAGTAGAGCTAATAGTTGCGGAGACATAGAAGAAGGATCGACAAGATCAAATGGAACCTCTCCAAGAGCTAGCAACGGAGGTCATTACGCAGGCAGAGGAGGCAAAGAAGAACATGGTGCAAACTCAGGAAGAGTGCGTATAAATTATCAGTGAGGAGATCACAACGCAAGTGTTGGACACGCTTAGAGAAAAGACTGTGCAGGTTCAAACATAAGCAAGGGAACACACAGACAAGTTCCATGCTCTCGTATGAGTTGTTGAAGAAGCGTGCAAAGAATAAGGGGATCGGGACGAGCCACATGTCAGTGTTGGGGGCCTGTTGGACGCAGACCCATTCAGGGGAAAAGGCTATTTTTGGGAAGAGAGGAAATGACAGCTAGAAGGAAAAGCAACACGTGCAAGGGAAGCATGCGAGACGCGCATGCAAGGGAGACCTAATGACGTTAGGGTTAGGGTTTTTGAAATGTATTGTAATGGTTGATGAGCCAAGAATACATATAAGTAGTACTTAGGAGGTCTAAAGGGGGACTGGTGGGAAATAGGGAGAGTCCAGAAGTTATAATATATGCAAGAATGTACTATTCCAGAAGTTGATGAGATAAAGAAGCATTGAGAAACTCGATTTCGAGGGTTAGATCGCAGGCTGAGGAGCCTGGTGCGATCTAGTCAGCGTCACAGGGATTAGGAAGCCTATTGAGATTGTAAGATACGAGACTGTAAACATGTGTGGTGTGACATATTACTAAAACATAATAAAGAGCTTGAAGCCATATCTTTATGGACGTAGCCCAGGAGGTAGTGAACCACGATAACATTTGTGTTATGTGATTGAATGTATGCATATTTGTTGTTGTTAAGTATTGAATGCTAGATGAATGAAACTAGTTAAGATATGATATTCTACATGCATGAATGAATGATTTAATCAATAGGTTATACTAAATAAATAAAGATCACAAAGTATAACCACAGATCTCCACTCACTCCCAGGATGCAAGCACCCGAGTATTGCAGCCACCCATAGAGCTATCTCGAGTGAGACTGCGTAGTACACCCTATGTGTTGCGTTGCCTTCTGGTTTACCAGGGGGCCCGATAGTTTTAGAGGGATTTTGTTGGAAGCTTGTTAAATATGAACCTGGGTCAATATGTGACAATAAGGCAAGATCATAGTAGATAATTGATAAAGTAGAATAACAAACCAACATCACATAAAAGCGAATCAATCTCTTCTAACAATGGAACAATTAAAGAAGGCAACTTATGCAAGAAATACACCTATAATTGTGCCAATTAAAGCAGTTGATCTTAGTCATGAACATGCGATGGTTGTAGGATGGGAGTTCAATCATACTTTTATTCAAGACAAGTTAATGTTGTGCAAGACTGTCAAACATATGGGTTTAGTTTCAGTTATATTTCTGATGTTATTGTTGCTAATTCAGTAAGATGTGAACGAGTTCAAATGTCTAACAATATGCTTTCATTTGTCATGTTTATTATGCAATTTATTATGATGCGACATGTGCATAGGACAAAGTTTAAAGACAAAGGACAAGTGGGGAGGCCTATCCCGGACTTGATGACTAGTTAATACCCTTTTGGAGGACCAAAAGGTCTTAGTGGGGAGGAATGATCCAAAATGGATCCTAAAATGATTAAAAATCAGATTTCTCAAATGCTCAAGAAAATGACATGATAACGAATTTCTCGTCGCAAGATTTCCTGCAGAGCAGACGGATCGAAAAACGAACATCGTATCAGAAATTTATGATAGTTGGAAAATTTGGTTTTCTCCAGCAAAAAGTCAAAGGGTCAAAGGGACACATGGCATCTTCAGCATGTGACACATGGAAGCTTCAGATTACGACAAGTTTCAGTCACTAGGTGACGACATGTGGTATCACTATATCATGACAAGTGGCAAGGGTTCATGATGACAAGTGTCAAAGTTTTGATAGTCCATGTGGCAAAAGATTGACCAACCATGGGCTGACACATGGTCCAATCCAAGGGTGCCACATGTCACCATGGTCAAGGCCTTAAAAAGGTGAAATTTATATTTTTGAACTCCATGGGATTCGATCCCATGACCTACCTCTTCAAATGATTTAAGCATAACGAGCTAGCCACAAAGGGCAAATTACTACTTTAGAAAAAAAAACCCGTTTTTTCAGAAATTTAAACTTGAGCACCTTTTCTAGCTAAGGGAGGTGCGCCCCTTGGGAACTAGGCCACATGGCCCTCATATGACCATAGAAGGGGGGAACATGCCCTAACTAGGGTCTTAATCAATGTTTTTGCCAAATTTTGGGTTTTTGACCTTATTTTAGTGATTTTTTAGTGATTTTTGAGGATTTTTGGCCCTCTAAAGGGTATCTGAGCCCGATCTGAGACCATAAAGTTGAGGGGAAGTTGTATTTCTAACCCCAACTCATAATATATATAAAAAATAGGTTTTTGATAGTCCAAATAAGTTCATAACAAGAGAAATTTGAAGAATTGTGAGGATCCAAGCCATTTTTATGCAGGGAAGCCATTGAGGAAGAAAGCTTTGTAGGCCATTTCCGGGAGCTACGCTCAACCTTTTTTAGTGTCGTCAGTTGTGTTGGATTTTTCAGGTCAAGTAGAACACATCCAAACCAGTTTATAATCCATTTGATGCATTTCTGATGTATTTTTGAAGCATTTAAGATTAATAAGAAAGCCTCCCCCACTAAGACAAAGGCCCAGAGACGTAGGCATCCTTGCCGAACTTTGTTAACAATATTGGCGTTATGGTTTGTTGTTCTTAGTGCTTATTTTTTGTTCTGCATTCTTTATTATGGCTGCAACATTATTTTCTTCTTCTCTTCATTCCTAAATGGTAAATCAACTCATGCATAAACTTAACCATAGTCTTTAAAAGATCAATTTCGGATCATCGGTGGCTTAGGAAGATGGGAACAGATCATGAGTTCATGGTAGGATTTTTACAATCCTGTCAGGATTATCAAAAGAATATAACAACCGATCCTTCAGAGTGGTTGAATCCATACTTATCAGTTGGGGAGAAGAAGAAGACGAAGGGGTTCAAATATGAAGTAGTTGGTGAAGCAAAGTCCTCACTTCATTGTGAAGGTTTGACAAAACCTTAGGTTGACTTTGCATGATGAGGGTGTATTAGCACCAAAATACGATGAATATTTGGTGTTGGATGTTGATCTAACTTCTAGGGAGTCATGCATGAGGGATGATGAAGAGAAAGTTGGGGAGGTTACACATGAGCTTCATATGGAGTTGAGTTGTGCACATTCTTCATCATTTCAGTCATCTATGGCAATCAAGACACATGAGGACATTAGTGGTACATATGATTTGATGGAGGAGCTACTTGTGATGGTCAGGCGCGAAGAGCATTCAGATTTGCATGTGCTAGACGAGATGCATGGCTTAGAGACTTTTGATTATACACATAGTCTACATCTTGGAGATCATGAACCACTTCTTTTAGGGATCCCATTGATGGCTCAAGTCATAGTTGTATATGGGGAAGTTGAGCATATACCTTGTGGACCAACCATTAGGGAGGTATATGCACCCACTTATTGTGGGAAAGGATATATTGAGGATGTGGACACATCTTTATGGGATTATGGGACAATTCCTTCAAAGAGAATTCTTGACAGGGACTTTGAGCATGCCATTGAGTTTGGATTGTCCAGGGGCAAGAAGTTGATAGATGAGCTTCATCGAGCAACATATTCCTTGAAGATTGATCTTTGATTGGGATATCACCAGACTAGTTTTGGGTGTCATTATGGGCACTACAAGTTCTTGGTCATGCCATTAGGTTTGATCAATATACTTGCCACCTTTCAGTCTTGCATCAACCTCCTCTTCAAACTGCAGCTACAAGGTTTATGTTAGTGTTATTTGATGATCTCCTCATATACAACAGGACAAGGGAGGATCATTTGAGACTGTTGGCACACAGTTGTAAGACCCTGGGTTCAAGTTATCTAACTAACAAAACCCTTCAGAAACTAACCCTTTCGACATCACCTGCATGCAAGTGAAGTCTCACCCGAGGCATCATTGGGGTTGTAGGAACCAAGTATATGCAGTAGTGAAGGGATGGTAGGCGATTGTCTTATTCATTCTTACTTATCTACTCTGTGTGCATTATCCTATGTGTTATTCCTTGATTAATTGGTGAATCCAGTTATATAGCACCATTATACTGTAGATTGCAACATAAACTATTCGTTGTAACATTCATAACCATTGTGCATAGATCATATAATAAATAGAACTAGTCTAACATGCATAAAGAGAACATTCATGATCAATCACATAAAAAACAAGCAAACATAGTAATTAACGCGGTTCACCCAACTTTGGGCTACATCCACAATGACTAGCTTCTTTATTACTCTTTCTGTAATTGTCTCATGCTTGCGCACTGCGCTTACAAAAGATATATCATGATATCTCTCTATCTGTCTTGCCTAGCTGCTTTGTAGTGCAGGCCTCTCTCTGCAACTCTCCTTCTCCACTCAGACATAGAATTCCTCTCTCATACTCAGTCCATTCTCTCACTCTATTCGCTTGTTGTCAACAACCTATTCTACCTGACTCATTACATATTTATACATGGATTCTAGGGATCAAAACCCTACTTGCTTATTCCCAAAACCCAATTACAACTCATTATGACTCATTAAAACTCATGTTGACTCATTGTTTGGGTGTGCTTTTCATGCTTTTGAATTTGCATGTTGTTTTCGCCTTCCCGTCCGTTGTTCTTCTTGCTTTTGCACGTCTCTCTTCTTTTGCATTCCGAACTGATGTCCTTCCTTTTTGCCCGCTTCATCTTCCAGCTTTATTCCCTTGCTTTATTCTCTTCTAGGTATGCTTTTACTGCGCACTTCAATCCGAAATGCGCCTTTATTGTGCACTCATTTCTTGCATTCTCTTCTTTCTTTTGTTGTTGTGGATCTCTTCCATACTTAGGATTTTCCTCAAAACTATATCCAAAATGCCTGTCCAACAAGCCCCCAACATTCACTTGTGGCTCGTCCCAAGCCACTCAGGCCTGTTGAGTCACGTTCCTCCATGCCTCCATGAATTTTTGGAAGGTTTCCCTCACTGCCACAACTTCTTTTGTTACTTCTTCTTATGTTCCCAAAATTTCCTCTACGACCTACGCGGTCAGGGTCGTAAGTTTCTCCTCAGTTTCCCGCACTACTTGATTTGTTTTTCCCTATGCAGTGGCCAGTTCCCCTATTAACCTGAGTGCTTCGTTCTGCAGTGGTTCCAATTTATGCGCGATCTTTTTTTGCTCTGCCCACATTTTCTCTACTTCATTTTATTTCTATCTATTTGCAAGGATGGTTGTCATATGTTCAGTGCATAGTAGAGTGTTGATGCTTTCATTGGTTTTCTAGGCATGTTCATGTGCGCTTCTTATTCTATCATCGATCTTCTTCAACTATTGATTCATCATGAGTTATGTCCAAATCTACATGGTCTTGTCACACAACCTCGCACACTCTTGGTATAGACTCTTAATCTTTGCCATTGATGTTGTCCTTGTCCTTTCCCTTTTCTCCTTTTCCTTAGGAGGTGTCTCTAACATGTTGCGCGATTCCAAGTCTCCAATCTTTGTACAAAAGCCTTTGATGACTTCATCAATTCTTGAGACATGTTCTTCCATTGTGGCCTCTACTACTATTGGTACTTTAGGGACCTCCTTATAGAGATTTTAGACGATCATTTGTATCCATCATGACATTTTATTGGTGTCCTCCTTCTCTTTTAATGTTTTCTCGACCTTGTCCTCAGCCTCACTCTTCTCCTTCAACATTCTTTCAATTTTTTCTTCAACCTCGCTCTTCTCCTGTAGAGCGGTTGTGTATTGTTGTTGTATTTCTTCCTTCTCGTCTATCACCTTGATCAATTCTCTACATGCTAACTCTGCGTGAAGCCTTATTTCCTGCATAATATATATTTGCAAGCTTTGTAGTACTTTTGTAGGCATCCGTGAAATGAGTATGTTCAGGTGACTTAGTGTTTTCATCTTCTCTTGCAGTTCTTGCGTCGGGAACTCAACTTCATCTAGCTCGATCTCCAACACTCTTCACTCGGATGCTAACTCTGACAGGAATGGATTGGTAGTCCTTGTTTCCTCAATCAGGCTCATTGATGGTCCTTCACCTAAGCCTTTCTCTGGTGCTATCCACACCGTCTCTAATAGTTGTTGTATCGTCATCAACTAGTCCTTCACCTTATGGTGTTGTTCATCTTGTTTCCGTTATGCTTCTTCCATGGCCTCCTCTGTGACATCCTATACTTGGTAGTCGATTCTATCCATGTCATCGTATGTCAGATTATAGACATGTTGTACTTTGTGGGATTTCATCTTTTTGCGTGTAGTTACGGCTGGGCCCTTCCCATTGTCTTTTCATTTGACCCCTATTCTTGGGACTATTTGTTGGGCATTTTTTGTTGATGGTACTAGTGTATTCCCTGCGCCATTTTGTTTCCCATTTCCCTACAACTCGTCTAGTTCTTTATCTTTGTTGTCTTGTTCTTCTTCTTCGTCCAGGTGCTCTGTTTTCTCCCCTGAAACTTTCCAGTCATCCTCCCAGTCATTGACGATCAAACATACATCATCCACTGTCAGCTTGTAGCTCATTGGCAACCACTGGTGCGTAGGTTCTCTTTTGGCTTGGATGTACATGTGGTGCATTCCTGCTTTAAAGCGTATAATATCCTATTAAGTCTATACAGTCTAGGTGGTGATGCACAACATGTGTGCTACTATGTGCTTGATCGGGTCAAGGTAGACATAAAATGTGACATTGTTATCTATATGTCTCCTCGTGTTTGTGGTATGCCATAGGTTTGCATACCGTGTAGCTGCATTAACTCTGATGGTTGTGTTCAAACATTGGTAATTTCCAAGCTCCTTCCAACCAACTAGTGTGATCAGGATGAGAAGCCATGCATAATGAAATTCTATGCTTTTCTCCCAGGCTTCTATGCAGTCTATCAAAAACTAATTTACCAGAAATGAGGCCCAATTCATTTCGACACCCTCGGTGCACTTTTCCACAGCGGTGATCACTACAACAAACACCTCATCCTTGCAACATTTTCTCAATAGTTTGGAGGCCAATACTTGCGTCACAAATCGCATAACATCATCGCTTATGTTTGTGACGTCCAACCCCCACTTCCCTCCGATGGCATCGAACTTATCCTTCATAGTTTCTGATAATGCTTTCTCTCCCTCCTTGTTTTTGAATAAAGTTGTCGAATCCATTATTACTTTCGACAAGCCTGTTATCCGCACAATTAAATGTGTATCAATAGAAACTGGTGGGTCTAGCCACAAAGTTCCTCCATGGAGGAAACTTAGTAACATTTTGACACATGCATTTATTTCCAGACTTCGGCCAAAATGCGAGATCTCCAACAAATTCAATATTCTTGATTTCTCTAGTCCCGTTGCCCAACTCTGTGTTTCAAGCAGGATTGATCCTATCCCTGGTACACTTTTGACGCACAAATATTTCTCCCGTTCCGGCTCAAGAAACTTTTGTTCATCCGTTATGTCGTGGTCTGCAAACTTCAAGGTAAAAATGTTTCCTAGCATGTCCCCTTCAACAATTACACCATGTGGTATTTCCTATGTGATCAACAGGTACTTTCCGTCTGTGGGTACTCTAACCTAGGGTGCAATGTATTTTCTTGGAGGTATATAGTCCCTGTGAAAGGTTTGTTGCGAGGCCAAAGCTTAAGGTGTTTTCTCGAACACTGGTGCAACAGATGGTCTTTTTGTTTGATTGCGTGTTGCGGTTTTTGGTGCCCCAACTTTCGGTGCTGCCTTTGTTCTATGCGACAAATTTCTTTACTTGCTTTGTGTTGGTTATGGTTCGGCTCTGTATTCTCGATATGCTCACAACTCTTAGAAAATTTAAATAACCTTCCCTGTTGAGCCCTTATGCACTTTTATAACTCTTTGACAACTGTGTAATTGCTTTCGCACCCAACAAAAGTGTCGAATCTGGTCAGAATCTGGAATCAATACTTTCCTTATCGTAGCATTAATTCCAAATCCTTCACCATATTTTTCCTTTGATATGCCAGTCTGTCCCGATCCTCAACGACACCTTCTATTTATGTCTACGCATCTCTAGTATGGTTCGTCATTTACGTATTTTTAACTGTCGTTTCCGCGCTTTAATCCCTTAATGGTCTTGTTCTGTGCTTGACTTTTGCGCACACTTAACTGCCTTTGCGTTGTTTCAATTATCTTTGAAATACACCCTTTTTTTGCACGGGTCATGTTACATTATTTCCCATACTTCTTAATGTCTATCTTTGTAGTTCTTCCTGTTTTCCAACTTTTTCTTTGTTTTCTTCCTTTTTCTACTTTTTGTTTGTTTTATGTATTCTACCTCCCTACTATGGCACAACTACTATGATACATGTGTTCTTACATAGTTCAGGTTAATGCACATATGGTCGGTTGTCTCTATAGAGTTTCAACTGACTTCCATTCACCATGCCTCCTAGGGATTCTCCATTCAAGGTTTCTAACTGCGCAACACTTGCCTCCGTCACATCCTGAATTACATAGGGTCCTAACCTGTGATGTCCCTTTCCCAAGAATAGCCTCAACAGGGAGCGACTTAATAGTCTACCGTTCCCATAGACTTTATTCAAGCACAAACATGGGAAAAAAAGGAGAAATAAGGGTGAATGAGTGGCTAAACGAGTAATTAAGCCAAAAAGCATAGGAAAAGTCACTTAAGCCAAAGTGAACACAAAAATAGAAGAAAAATGGGTTTTTGAGTGACTTAATTAATTAATCATTCACAACTTAGGAATAAGTGACCATGCTTAAGTTATGTCAATGAATTAATAGATCGGGGAAGGTATAAAAAGAGGAAATCGACCTAATTCCTCATTATGATTGATTTGTGAATTGAGAAACATGTTCCAGAGGAGAAGTCGACCTCAACAGTTGTTTTGTGTGGATTTCTGGAGGAAACCACCCCCACAGATTGGTTTCGGTGTTGGAAGACACATCCTAGCCCATCAAAAGTACCATCTAGGTATTTCACCATGCCATATCAGTATATCTAGTTCAGTGAGTGTGCATTGCAGCTAGTGAGGGCATGGGGGTTTGAGAGACAGTTTTGTGTAGTTGGACGAGATTAGAGTAGATCTAGCTAGATCCTTCCAACCCAGTTGGGAGTGATCCAGGGCACATCTTTTGAGATATTACTTTTTAGATTCCGACAGAGGAATCATTTAGTGTGCACCAGTCAGTTAGTAAGGGCGCAACACTTAGGGAAGAAAATTCAAGGTTCTATAAAGATCACCGTGCCAGATCTGAGGAAACCCTTCTAATCCATTTCACAGGACCACATGGTGCACATTTTGAGACATATATCAGCAAATTCTGACGGTGGAATCATCAGGGCGCATTGTTGGAGCCTAGGAGGTGCATAGATCCCCATGGGAGATCATTCAGGGTTCATATGGTTCAGTAGAGGTCAGATCTTCAAGAGGACATGAAATAATAGGTTTCTTGAGGTCAGGGAGACCCAGTTGAGACAGTTTCCAAGCATATATGAGGAGTTGAGACACTAGGGCGAATATTCCTGTTTTGCAATAGTTATCGTATGAGTTGTTGTGCGCAAGTAACAATTGTCATTAGTTCTTCTCTTCTCATCCATTGTTCCAACATCATCATTCATTTAGAGTATTTTCATTTAGCATTGTTGTGTGTCTTCTGGATAATATCCTTCTAGTCTCGATCTAGCCAAGAGATTCATTTTATTTCCCCACATGTGATATTGTACCTACAGTCATATTTCATAATATACTTGGTCGCAGTTGTTGTGTGTTTTATATCTATTGCATGTTTCTTATACATTGTTAAACAACTTGTTCCATCTGAAACCACATGCAAAATCACCACACATGTTATGTCTAAATTACTAAATGTATCCAAAAACCCCCAACGTATCAGATCATAGAGCATAAACACTAGATTTAGTAGACAATATCCAGATTTGTCGGATTTGGGATACTTCAGTGGTATCGGATCCTTCTTCCTACCAGCCTGTGAAGAAGCACTTATCTCATGATCCCATGATTCCAGGGATAGGTGTCAAATACAGAGAGGGTAGAGGTCACATCGGGGATGAGTACATTTAGTACTGCAGGGGTCATAATAGAGACATAAGGGACAAGAACACGAGGGACTACACTCCCTTCCATACTCACTTAGATACAAAACCATAGGTAGAGGACAGAGATAGGGATCATATCAGTTCTGGGACAGAGGTAGAGATAGAGAGGATTATGGGTGACAGGCATGAGATACCAAAGGGAAAGGGGAAAGGTCCCAAGACACTGCTTGAAAGTACATATTCCATCCTAAATTACCTAGCTAGAGGGCAACGAGACATGATGAACACCATAACACAAATGACCATCATTACACAGATGATCAAGAGCAATGTGGGCACTATTGGTGCCAATGTGGCAGGAGGAGCGAGTGGTTTAGGAGGACACTAGAGAGGTGGTGCCAGTGGTTCCAACAGATCCTAGGGTGGAGTGAGTGGGAATAATTCACCCATTCATTCCTATACATCATCAGGGAGGATTCCTCGACCTTTATATCTTCAGTTCCAGGGGGGACAATATTTGGGACATCTAGAGCAGATAGTAGGGAAAGAAGGACAGGGGTAGGCAGTGCCATAGGATCCTTTTTCAAAGTACAAGAGAGACTACTTGGAATTGGGCCCAGAGTTCCATATCAACATGAGTTTATTAGATTAATGTTCGATCATGTATCAATCGAACATGCCCAGGGATGCACAGAGGGGAAATACGCAGACCCAGAACATGGACTTTATCAAGAAAGTGGGAAAGATAAATATTCCTACTTTCGACAGGTCGTATCGGTGCTTATCTCAGGAATGGGTACAAAATCTTGACACATATTTCAAGCTCATCCTGATGATGGAGTCAGAAGCTATTAGCTTCACTAGCTTACACTTGGAGGGGGAGGCCCATGAGTGGTGGTACCATGGGTTGGTGACCTTGGGTCATAGCCGCATTACATCATACTTGGAGTTCACTGAGAGGTTGATGGAGAGGTTTGAAAATAGGGATCTAGAACTCCATTTTAGGGATCTGACATAGTTTAGACAAACAGGATCAGTCGAGGCATTCATCACAGAGTTCCAACGAAAGGCAGTGGATGTATCAGATATTTCAGATCACAAGTTGGTGATGTTGTTCACCGAGGCATTGACAGAGCCATTAAGAGGCTAGGTAAGGGATTTAAAGCCTCACACCCTACATGAGGTCAATTTTCACATTAGAGACATGAGGGACTCAGTGCAGAAACCCAAACCCTTTACCAAAAGCTTTGTACCAGAAAGAGATACAGATCAAAAGAATCCTCAGAGGGATTGGAAAGGTAAACCCAAGTTGGATGATGATACCAGACATGAGTTGATGAGGAAGAAACTTTGCTTCTCTTGCAGAGACCCTTGGGTCCTAGGGCATCGGTGCATGGGCAAGGGACAAATCCACTACAATGAGGTGGAATCAGGCAGTGAGGAGGAGGAGGAGGAGATCAGGTCACAGACAAACAATGACTCAGAGAATGAGCCTACACAAGAGCCAAAGTGACCTCCAAAAAAATCTCAGCCATAGATAGAAGCACAACCAAAGAGGGAGACAAAACCTCGCAAAGAGGCGAAAGGGGGAACCATAACGACCCTTTCAGGAGTACCTAGGTGCAACACTATCAAGCTCAAGGGCCTTATATAGGGGCAACACATGACAATATTAGTAGACGGTGGGGCAACCCATAACTTCATTGATGCATCGTTAGTAGACTAGAGGGGGTTATGCACTAAGGAGATTGAGGGGTTTATAGTGGTCATGGAAGATGGGTGTGCCATGACCTTCTTGGATATGATTCCCAACCTAGAGGTCAAACTAGGAAACTACACCATGACATATACTTTCTATGTGGTTGACCTATCAGATACAGATGCAGTACTGGGTGTCCAATGGCTATATTCGTTGGGAGAGATTGGATTCAACTACCATACGTTTACCATGAGTTTCAGGGACACTAATGGGTCAAGGGTAGTATTGAGGGGTATGTCAACAGGAGCAGCCCGAGCAGTATCAACAAAGAGGATAGAGAGGATATTCCGACATGGTGATGTAGCGTATGTGACAAAGTGTTTGATTATCACCAAGAGAGATTCAAAGGGCATAGAGCATTATCATCCACAGATCAGGGAGATTTTGAGTTATTATGAGCCAACGTTTGGATCGATACCACCAGGGAGGCCACTAGATAGGGGTTTTGAGCACACTATTGAGCTAGAGGCGAGGGCTACACCCGTGATCATCACACCTTATAGACACCCCAAACGGTTCAAGGACAACATTGAGAAATCAATCAAGGAATTGCTTGCAATGGGGCATATTAGGCCTAGCAAGAGTCCTTTTGCTTCTTCAGTCGTACTGGTGCCGAAGAAGGATGGCACATTGAGGATGTGCATAGATTACAGGGCTCTTAATAAGAAGATGATTAAGAACAAGTACACCATTTTGCATATGGATGAGCTGATGGATGAGATACATGGGGTGGTCTTCTTCACCAAAATATATCTTCGGTTAGGATACCATCAAATCAACATCAGAGAGTAGGACATAGAGAAGACAACCTATTGATGCCATTTTTGGCACTTCGAGTTTCTGGTCATACTGTTTGGGTTGACCAATGCACCAACCACATTCCAGTCTTACGTGAATCACATTTTCAGAGGACAATTCAGGAAGTACCTTTTGGTATTTTTCGATGACATCTTGATATACCGCAGGATGTGGGCTAATCATTTGGCGCACTTGGAGGAGGTCTTGGGCATTATGCAGGCACAATCATTATATTCCAAGGACTCCAAGTGTGAGTTTGAGATGAGAGAACTAATGTACTTGGGGCATGCTATCAATGAGCATGGAGTACAAGTTCATTAGGAGAAGATCAGGTCCATTCTGTATTTTCCAACACCCAAGAACCTCACAAGGCTGAAGGGATTCTTTGGGTTATGCAGTTACTACATGCGGTTTGTCAGGGGTTTTTCACAGTTGGGGGCACCACTCATCGATTTGACAAAGAAGGGTACTTTTCAGTGGTACGATGAGTCACAACACACTTTTGAGAGAGTGAAGAAGGTTATGAGCACATGCTCTATTCTAGCTCTTCCGTATTTTTCACAACCATTTTCTCCTAGAGTGTGATGCATCAGGGGTGGGGATTGGAGAAGTTTTGATCGTCCCATTGTTTTTGAGAGCATGAAGCTCCATGAGTTGAAGAGGCTCTAATCTATATACAACAAGGAAATTCTATCAATCATGCATGCCTTAACCAAATTCAGACAATATTCGGTGGGAAACAGGTTTGTGGTAAAGATTGATCACAACAATCTAAAGTATTTCCTGGATCAAAAAGACCTTAGCTAGAGACAACAAAAATGGGTCTCAAAGATTCAAGCCTTTGACTTTGACATTGAGTATGTTAAAGGAAAGAGGAATGTCATAGCAGATTCCTTATCCAGGAGGCCAACAATTTGTTCAATGATGGATATTTTCACACACTGGAAAGCACATTTGCTAGTGGAGTACTCCAAAAATAAGTTTTCCTGCAAGGTAATGGATGGAAAGGTGGTGGATGATAGATATCGAGTACTAGATGATATCATTGTGTACAAGAACCAGATCTACTTGGTTCCAAAATCTACCTTGAAAGGAAAGGTTCTGAAGGCCTATCACGACTCACCTACAACTAGACATCAGGGGTTCTTCAAAACATACAAGTAGATCAGGGAGAGATTCTCATTGAAGGGTCTCAATGATGATGTATTGAGACACATTCAAGATTTCACAACTTGTCATCAGAACAAGTCTAAGCAGACATGCCCAACAGGGTTACTTCAACCTCTACCCATTCTAGAGAAGAAATGGGAGAGCATTTATATGGATTTTATTACAGGACATCCCCACATCCAA
Source organism: Picea sitchensis (assembly GCA_010110895.2). Classification (NCBI taxonomy): domain Eukaryota; kingdom Viridiplantae; phylum Streptophyta; class Pinopsida; order Pinales; family Pinaceae; genus Picea; species Picea sitchensis. The sequence continues at coordinate 92,097 of SNQJ01S0010382.1, read as the reverse complement.
GGCATGGGCTATATTTTTGTGGTGGTTGACAGACTGACCAAGTTTGCACATTTATTTTCCATACCAATAGATTACAAGGCCATACATGTATCATAGTTATTTTTCAGGGAGGTCTTCAGGCTGCATGGCCTACCCGACAAATAGTCAGTGACATAGATGTGATCTTCATCAACACATTTTGGCAGGAATTGTTCAGGTTGGTGGGCACAGAGTTAGCCAAGAGTACCATCTACCACCCCCCGACAGATGGAAAGACAAAGATCGTCAAAAAATTGGTGGAGGGGTATCTGAGGAATTATGAAGGAGGGAAAAAACACATTTGGGTGAGATGGTTGCACATGGGTGAGTAATATTACAACACGACATACCACTTGTCTATCGAGATGTCACCATTCCAACCATTATATGGATACAATGCACCTTCCTTCGTGGAGACTGTGTTTGGGGATAGCAGGGCCCCGGTGGCCAAGGACTGGATAAAGGAGAGTCAGAGGATTCTACGGGAAATGAAAGAAAATCTATAGGAAGCATAGAACCGTCATAAGATCTATGCAAATAGGCAGAGGATAGAGCATTTTTTTGAGGTGGGGGACTTGGTTTTTCAGTGATTACAGTCGTACAGATAGTCTTCATTGAAGAAAAGCGGGGCATAAAACTAAAACCCAGTGTCTACGGGCCATACAAAGTCATCAAGAGAGTGGGTGAAGTGGCTTACGAGATACATTTTTCGGAGGGTAGCAAGATACACAATGTGTTCCACGTTTCTTGCCTTAAAAAGGCAGTGGGAAAACATGTGACCACTTCAGAGGAGATACCACCCTTAGATGAGGAGGGATAGTTGGAGTTAGTGCCAGAGGAGGTACTAGAGTACAGACAGTGCAGGTTGAGGAGCAGGTTCATCCGAGAGTTCTTTGTCATATGGAAGGGACTTCCAGTGGAGGATGCCACATGGGAGGGAGAGAATATATCACAACAACCAAGACTGATGTTGCTTGAGGACAATCAATCTCGGGAAGGGAGGATTGTGATGTCCCTTTCCCAAGAATAGCCTCAACAGGGAGCGAATTAGTAGTCTACCATTCCCGTAGACTATAGTCGAGCACAAACAGGGGAACAAAAGGAGAAATAAGGGTGAATGAGTGGCTAAATGAGTAATTAAGCCAAAAATCATAGGAAAAGTCACTTAAGCCAAAGTGAATGAAGAAATAGAAGAAACCAGGGTTTTCGAATGACTTAATTAATTAATCATTCACAACTTAGGAATACGTGACCATGCTTAAGTTATGTCAACGACAAATTAGATCGGGGGAGGTATAAGAAGAGGAATTCGACCTAATTCCTCATTATGATTGATTTGCGAATTGAGAAACAAGTTCCGGAGGAGAAGTCGACCTTAGCAGTTGTTTTGTGGATTTATGGAGGAAGCCACCACCATAGATTAGTTTCGGTGTTGGAAGACACACCCTAGCCCATTGGAAGTACCATGCAGGTATTTCACAGTGCGAGATCAATATTCTACGGAGCCAATTTAGTCAGTGTGCATTGCAATTAGTGAGGGCATGGGGGTTTGAGAGAAAATTTTGTGTAGCTGGACGAGATCAGAGTAGATCTAGCCAGATCCTTCTGACCCAGTTGAGAGTGAGCCAGGGTGCATATTTTGAGATATTACTTGTCATATTTCGATAGAGGAATCATTTATTGCGCACCATTAAGTTACTGAGGGTGCAACACTTGGGGAAGCACATTTAGGGTTCTACAAAGATCACTGGGCAATATCCGAGGAAACCATTCTAACCCATTTCAAAGGAGTCCAGGGTGCACATTTTGAGACATATATCAAGAGATTTTGACGGTGGAATTATCAGGGTGCATTTCCAGAGCTTAGGAGGTGTGCAGATCCTGAGGGGAGATCATCCAGGGTTCATACTGTTCAACAGAGGATAGATCTTCAGGCTGACATGAATTAAGAGTTTGCTTGAGGTTAGGGAGACCCAATTGAGATAGTTTGTAGGAATATCTAAGGAGTTGAGCCACCAGGGAGAATATTCCAGTCTTGCAACAGTTTCCGTGCGCATGCAACAATTGCTGACAATTCTTATCTTCTTATCCATTGCTCCAACATTATCATTCATTCCGAGTATTTGAATTTAGCATTGTTGTGTGTCTTTCGGTTAAGATCCATCTAGTCTTGATCTACTGAGAGATTCATTTTATTTCCCCACATGTGATATTGTATCTATAGTCACTTTTCATAATATACTTGGTCGCAGTTGTTGTGTGTTTTATATCTATTGCATGTTGCTTATACATTGTTAAACAACTTGTTCCATATAAAGCCACATGCAAAATCATCACGCATGTTAATTATGAATTACTAAATGCATCCATAAACCCCCAGTGCATCAGATCAATGAGCATAAACACCATATTTAGTAGACAATATCCAGATCCGCCGAATTTGGGATACTTCAGAATGCATTCGAAACTTTTCTGGATGCTGCATAAACTTACTATTGTAGAGTAATACTAAGTCTCCCACTTGAGACTTTTTATGTTTAATGTGTCTATCATGCCATGCCTTCTCTCTCACCTTTTGAACTTGCTAATGGAACCCTGTGACAAGGTGATCTTCCTCAAGTTGTACCAACCGTGATGATATCTCCTCTACTGCGCCAAAATTTGAGAGATCAATAATCGTTGCAACACGCATGCTAGGAACATTAAAATCCATCGGCATTACTACTTCTTGGCCATAGACCAACCTAAAAGGTGTCTGTCTTGTCAACATTTTGCTTGTAGTCCTGTATGCCCATAATACTGTAGGAAACCTTAAATCCCAATCATCTCTCCCTACCTTGCAGATCTTTGTCAAAGCATTCTCCAGAATTTTATTAAAAGCTTCTACTACCCCAATGGCTCGAGGATGATACGATGTACTCTTCTGATGATGAATTTGAAATTCCTCAGTCAATGTCGCAATTGTCTTATTCAGGAAGTCTGTTCCTTGATCATTGAGTAGAATGCGTGGGCATGCAAATCGTGTGACTACATTATCAAATAGAAACCGTTCAACAATCTCCGTGGTGCAATCTATCTCTGATGCTGCTTCGTCGTCCACCATTTTAACTGCAAATAGTTGTGCATATGGCAAGTTGTCATATAGATTCCTTGCATGTTCTCCTGATAGTATGAGCGATAGACGATCTGGTCTGATATTCAACTTCCCTGGTTTCACAACAACCTCAAAATTGTATTCCTGAAACAATAGTAACCACCTGCATATTCTCCCCCCCAACACTGGCTTGTTCACTAAGTATTTTAGTGCAGAATGGTTCATATACATCTTAAAATGAGAACCTAATAAATAATGTTTAAAATTTTGCAATGCATATACGATTTCCAATCCTTCTCATTATGTGGTAGTATAATTCTTCTTTGCTATGGACAACTTCGTACTTGCAAAAACAATTGGGTGATCTATGTATCCTTCCCCTAGTTGAGATAGTACTATGCCCAAAGCTATGGACAACGCATCTACATGAACATGGAATTCCTTGTTCCAATCTGGAAAGATAAAAATCAACGTGGTCACTAATTTTTGCTTTAAGGTGTCCAAACCCTTCTGACAATCCTCATTCCACTAGAACTTAACTTCCTTCTTCACCAACTTCTCCATAGGTGTTGTAATCTACACATAACCTTTAATGAACTTCCTATAATATCTTGTATGACCAAGAGTTTCCCTCAGCTGTCTAACTGATGTAGGTGGTTGTAAATCTAGAATCATTGCAATCTTGGTAGGATCCACCAATAAGCCATGCTTACAAACCACATCGCCCAACAAAATTTGAAAAGGCGCACATAAAATACATTTCTTCAAATTTAGTGAAATTTGACATTGTCTACACCTATCCAACATTAAACCGAGTACTTCTATGTGATATTTCAATAAACTAAACACAATCCAATCATCTAATTACACTTCAAGGAACTTATGAATAAATTCCTTAAAAGATGCAACAACAACCCTTTAAAAATCCGCAGGTGCATTCTTTAGTCCAAAGAGCGTCATTGTGTATTGATAACTTCCCCACTCTGTCGCAAAAGTAGTTGTATACATGTCTTCCTGCACAATATTTATCTGATGGTACCCTGAGAATCCATCTGTGAAAGAATAACTCTCCTGCCCTCCTACATTCTCTAGTACCTCATCTGTGAACGAAGTTGGAAATGGATAATGTAGACATGCATCATTAAGCTTCCTCAGGTCTACACAAATATTGATTCCTCATGTTTTCTTATCTTGTACCACCATTGGAATTATCCATTCTAATTCCACCACTGGTTTAATAATTCATGCTTCTAACATCCTGTCTATATTTTCCTTCACCTTCTCTTTATACTTTAGATATAACCCGTAGGGTCTCTATCGCACTAGTTTAGCACCCAGTTTCAAAGGGATATTCATCTCACCTAATTATTCAACTATCCCCTTCATCTTTGAGAATGTAGTTGGGAAGAGATCCTGATACTCGCACAATAGATCTGCAATCTTCTCCACCATTTCATCATTCCAATAATCTCCTATATGCGCAAAATTTGGATTCTCTGTCGTCCCAATGTTTACCTTCCGCGTCTTTATTGGTTGTGTGTACGCAACATATTCAAGCTCTATCCCTTCTACCACACATGCTTCCTCACTTTCAGGTACTTGGACATTCCTTGGATCTTCCTCATCATGTTCTTCTTTAGCGACATTGTAACACTCCAGTAATTCATGGACAATCATAGAAGCTTTGTGTGCACTGCACACTGGTACCACCTCCATCGACCCTTCTTCTGAGAAGATCTTGGTTCAAATAACTCATAATGTTGCATCTACTAATGGAGATTCATGTTTGAAATTACATGTTACCTTAAACCTATGAGTCGTCTCGTCCTAGATTTTTGTTTCTCTACACATTTCCATCTCCAAGTACTAGTTCTTCGAAATTTTATCTAGTATTGTATGTATAAACCTGTGCGTCCATTCCTTCTTCGGTACCGAACTCCATATGATTCTGCACTGCTCAACATGACCTGCTGGGTCACTTATCCCCGTATAACTCTGTGAAATATTCTCCAACTCGGTACCAAATCTCACTTTTATTAGTCTTCTACACCGTGGCCAGTCTTCCATTCCCTCTCTGTGTGCAATCCACCATCTAGTTGACTAGCTTTCAAGACAACATCTAGTTCCAACAATATTTTTTGTTCAAGTACCTACAACTCAAATGCCTTTACAAATGAACTGATATCATTCAATCCATCATACATGGGTGGATCAAATAACTCTGTTCCAATCTAGCACAATGATCGAGTGATGCATGCACATAGTCTAGTTAATACTTCATGCATCCTTTGCTGCCAATGTTCCAGACCTTCCTCTGAATCAAACGCACATGAGCTAATACTTCTCCAAATTAGCACACCATCTGTAGTGGGGTTAACATAATCATCCATCCGTGCAGTCATGTTTTATAAATTGTCAATTTCGTTCCCTCTTGCTGACTCTATGCACCTCTTCCCTTCCATTGGATCCAATGGTGTGGTAACCTTTAAGTCTTCTGCCTCAAATACCATCTCCCTCCTCTTCAGATTAATGATCACTTGATTATCAAATTCCCATTCAAGTCCCATCAGTGCTGGATATGGCTTACTATAATCCATGATCTCAATGACTTCAAAATATGCTACACTGCACACTCCATCTATATTCACAGATACTCTTGTCAATCGACCAATCAAGACTATCTTGTGTTGGTTTGCCAACCTTAACTGAACATGAGGTCAAATCAACTTGGGTTTTCCCATGATTTTCTAGGTCTTCTTTGGCAATACATTCACATCATAACTCAAGTCTAAAATAATGTTATCCACATCATATTCCCGAATATGCGGACTTAATCTTAATTCTCCGTTGGTCCTATTTTTACGCAGTGCACGATTCACTACCCTCTATGCTATACGAAATTCCATTTCTTGCACGCAATGATCAATCATTTCACATAATGCTTTCAACGTAGTTTCATCTTTCATCAACTCTACACAACTTCTCAAGAACTCCCTTAGGGTACTTACCTTCTCAAGTGGATTTTCTGACATAGTACGATCACATACAGGAGGCACAGATGATGTTGATGCTACCTAATCCGATCCAAGTATCTCTTTTCTTTCCCTATGATATGTATAATTTTCTTGTTGAGGGTCAAATGTTGGCATAGGCCCCACTGTTTTCCTTACCCATTGCTTAACCTACTTCCCTCCATTCGTCACATTAGTCCATGTTCTAGTTCTTCCACGCGTAACAGTGGAAATTCTAGGTCCTTCATTGCATTTTTCGACTGATATCTCCTGTACATTTTGATTTGGATTTTGTTTCTAATTCCTTCTTTCCTTCCATTTCACAAGTAGTTGATGACAATCTTATGTCGCATGATCCAATGTTCTACAATATGTGCAGGTTGTACACGAATTCAGGCAATCACAAGCTAAGTGTCTTGGTTGATTACAATTGTAACATATTATTGGTCCTCTACCTCCTCTGCGAAAATTTCCTCTACCTTAACCTCCGCCAAAATTTCCTCTGTTTCTTGGATTAAAGTCTCTCTGATTATTATACTATGGGACACTTGCTTCTGTCGCAACATTCTCCTCTTAAATCCTATACATATATGAAGTGCACTCCCTCATCAAATCGAATGTGTGACAATCCTTCTTTTCGTGTCCGACTAACTTGTAAAAGTTGCAAAATAAGTTCATTCACATACTATGATATTTCTAAAGTATTGGAGACTCAGTAGGATGATGTCCCCATTTCCTACATATTTCATAGTATCCCCCTCCTAGTAATGAATTTGGTGCTCCAGTCGCCAAATATTGCACAAATGCTGGGTATTCGTCCTTGTGGTGGCCTTTAGTCCTACACTTAGTATACCAGACTTGTTCCCGCTTCTTCTTCCTTTTTGTGATTTATACCAATTGAATTGTCAAGGAAGTTAGCTGTGTTTGGACTTGCGCCATTCCTCCACTGTCTCCTACTAGGGATGCTTCCAATTTCATTGCAATCTCCAAAGCCTCAGGCTATGACACAACCTTCTGTTGAATCATCAACCTGCAAATGTGTGGTAGAAGTCCTACAATAAACCATTCTTCTTGTTGTTGATCAAAGATATGGAATGTTAATCTACCCATCAGATCCTTAAAACATTGGTCATAATCCCAAATTGATTCATTCTACACCTGTTTGATTTCCTTCAATTATGTGATGTACTGTGACTCAGACTTTGGTTTCGTGAACTCTTTCAACAATGCTTGTTTAATTTCTGCTAACGTCTTGGCTTGTCCTGTATGCATGGTACTATGTAGTTTCATGTACCAGACTAATGCATGGCCTCTAAATGTTTTTTCCAGCTACACAATATTTATGGGATCATTCTAGACATTCTTTGCAGCCCAAATTGTCTCGCAAACAAATAGATGTTGTTATGGGTCCTCTGACCCAACCCCTTGGAACTCAAGTAATCTCAAAGTGTTGTCTACCCCTTCCATGTTGTTTTATGTAGTACCTCCCTTAGGCGATGTTGATTGAATATGGCTCGCTACACTGCTTCCATTGCTCTGGATACTGCTGCTCTATCCTTCCTTTCTAACTATGAGTTCTTTTGAAAAATCCTCAAATGTTATTTCTGATCTAGGTGACGCACACGGGGTCATGGAATCAACACAGGATCCAGTATGGGTAGGACTTATCAACTTGTCTATTATAGGACTGAATTGAGAATTCTCTTCCAATCCTTCTACGTACGATATTTCTATGATCTAGATGATTGCGCGGGGTTCTCTTCCCTCCGGATCACTACACGACTCTCCTTTCCCAGCCCAGTCTTCCGCCTCTTGTACCTTCTTCCACCGTGTAGTACTCCAAACTCGTTTTCTTCTTCTGAGACATCTTCTTCAGTTCTCTGCATCCTCAGTCCCTCCCTTCTTTCTTCATTTATTCCTTCATTCTTTCCTTCCCTCATACTATCCTTTTGTCATTCCCCCATTCCTCTATGTGCACAGAGCCCCTTAGCAATCAGACTCCATTTTCATCACGCACTTGTCGCACAACAACATCTTTATCCACGTACCCAATGATTTCATGAACCTTCCACATAGACCCTTGAAGAAATCCTTCTCTGCAACACTGTATGACTGGGTACAATCCACTACAACCTCCGTAATATAATCTCCTAATATACTGTCCAACCATAAATCAACTGCACAAGAAGTCTTATTACTTAGAAAATTCAACCGCCTTACCAACTCAGGAGTTTAGTTTCTCGGCGTTGCGATTCGGTACCTTCCAGTATTCTCCACTAATATTTCTAACCAGTCAGTCAAAATAATCAGAAATTCACCAAAGAAACTCTCATGCATATTTGTGTATACATACCTTTGCATCCATTGCTCATCGCTCATCCGAGGATTTCTATTGTATTTTTGAACAATTTATCATTCCTTCCCTTCTAACCATTATGATATCTTTTTCTTAGTTGGCCTCCAAAATATTCCCTCAATCACAGATTCCGGGTCTCGACAACAAAACCATTTGTTGGTGCGTGGTTGTGAGACCCTAGGTTCAAGTTATCTAACCAACAAAACCCTTCAGACACCGACCCTTTTGGCATCACCTGCATGCAAGTGAAGTCTCACCCGTGGCATCTATTGGGGCCGTAAGAACCAAGTTTATGCAGTAGTGAGCGGATGGTAGGTAATCATCTTATTCATTCTTACTTATATACTATGCGCGCATTATCATGTGTGTTATTCCTTGATTAATTGGTGAATTCATTTATATAACACCATTATACTGCAGATTGCAACATAAACTATTCACTGTAACATTCATAACTACTGCGCAGTGATCATATAATAAATAGATGTAGTCTAACATGCATAAAGAGAACATTCATGATCAATCACATAAAAAGACAAGAAAACACAATAATTAACGTGGTTCACCCAACTTTGGGCTACATTCACAACAACTGGCTTCTTTATTTTTCTTTTTGTAATTGTCTCAGGCTTGCGCACTGCACTTACAATAAATATATCATGATATCTCTCTCTCCATCTTGCCTAGCCGCTTTACAGTGCAAGCCTCTCTCTACAACTCTCCTCCACTCAGACATAGACTTTCTCTCTCATACTCAGTCCATTCTCCCACTCTCTTCACTTGATGTCAACAACCTATTCTACCCGACCTATTACATATTTATACATGGATTCTAGGGCTCAAAACCCTACTTGCTTATCCCCAAAACCCAATTCAAGTCATTATGACTCATCACAACTCATGTTGACTTGTTGTTTGGGCGTGCTTTTCCTTCTTTTGCATCTACATGTTGCTTTCGCCTTCCCATATGTTGTTCTTCCTACTTTTACGCGTCTTCCTACTTTTGCATGTCGAACTGTTGTCCTTCCTTTTCACCCACTTTATCTTCCAACTTTATTCTCCTGCTTTATTCTCCGCCAAGTATGCTTTTACTGCACACTTCAATCCTGAATGCGCCTTTACTGCCCTCTCTTCTTTCTTCTGATGCAAGCATCTCTTTCATACTTAGGATATTTCTCAAAACTATATCCAAAATGCCTATCCAACAAAGACAATTAGATGAGATCTGGGGCACGATGTAGATCATACCCAGGAATGGGACAAAGTACTCTCCAAAGATTGATGTTCAGTCAGGTTATCATCGGGACATGGACAAGGAGTTTGTCATGATGGGTGTTTTATATTGTAGCCATGTGAGAAATGTGCATGATGTACAAACACATCAGGAGGTTATCCATGACACATTCGATTGGCTTAGGGGGATTTCAGTAGATTGGAAGTCCCACATTTTGGTGGAATATTCCAAGGATTGGTTTTCTTGCGAGTTGATGGAGGGTCACATTTAGGATGACATGTACATAGTGGTGGATGCTATCATCTACTACAGAGGTAGGATATAATTGGTCCTTGAGTCCACACATAGGGAGGAGATCATGAGGGCTATGCATGATACACCCTTGGCAGGGCATCCTGGGTACTTCAAGACTTACCAAAAGATCAGAGAGAGGTTCTCATGGAAGGGCCTCGAGGACGATGTGTGGAGACATGTGAAGGAGTGCATGACTTGTCAACAGAATGAGTCAAAGCGTACCTATCCAACAGGTTTATGTCAATCTACACTTATTTCAGGACAGAGGTGGGAAAGAGTGTTGAGAAATTTTAGTACAGGTCTACGAGAGGTGCATGGTCGGGACTACATTTTAGGGACTTCATCGGAGTATGAGGTGTCGCAGTTAGTAGAGTGGTTATGTAGGGAGGCATTTAGGCTCCATAGATTTCTTAAGTACAGTGACCATGATCGAGACAACACAACTCTCAGGACATTTTGGTAGGAGCTGTACAAATTAGCTGGCATAGACTTGATCAGTGTAGCACAATCATAGTCAATTGGTATGAGGCATAGTCAACTTCTAGTTTGGATGTGGGTTCCAGGAACTCATATGATTGGTCGGTTTCATTTTTGGGACACTTTGAGAGGAGATGATGGAGCACTTTTGATTTCAGTGATGAGATGGGATTCGATCACGGGATTTGGGATCTAGGTGAAGATTACAATAGGATGGAGTTGAGTCAGGATTGGGATGGTGAATCAAATTTCAGAAATGATTTTGTTGTCCACTTTCCCATCAGTTTACATTGGACTACACTTCATGCCATATAGATACGTTGGATGGTATCTTTAGACCAACAATTGAGGAATTGGTGGTTGACATTGATTGGTAGAGATGATCTAGACATAGGAGATGACTTTTCAGCTACTTGCATACTTCTGACTCCTATGTTTTCAGAGGCATTTTATATTGATTACCGCTTCCCTTGCCTTTCCACGCTATTGTTAGTAACTTCAGTACATGGGAAGACATATTTTGAGCTCTTGCAAGTTATGGTGTAGTCAGTTGTGGGTGAATTTCCGGACGTTGTCTGGATGTTTGTAGTAGGCTGGGCGTGTTGGAGTATTAGGGATTTTCCCTTTGACACTTGGATATTAAGTGTCATTGATGTTTTTTCAGTTTGTGGCCACATAAAATTTTCTTCGATGTCTGATTTTAGAGATGGTTTGGTTGATATCTTCTATACCAACCTCTTGACAATGTTTGATAAGTTTCATTCTAGGAGCGACACGAGCATATATTGTCTGGTTGGTGTTTTCACAGGTGGTCATTTTTAGATTGCTTGGAAACCCTGTTTGGATTGTTGAAAACTTTCGACGTTTCGGGATAAGTAGCACAACCCATCTTCAAGAGATACTGTAAGGTTCTCGCTTAATCTCTCAAACCCTAATGTTAATTAATAATGTTTTTCCCCTTGAAAGAAGGTAATCACGTGTCAGATCATTAGGGTTAAACATTTATTAATTAATTATTGGCATTTTTGATCCGGTTGATAATAGGTGCCCAAGATTTTCTTAGTTTCCAGCCGTCATCACGATTGATATTGTTTGGGTTTTTTTCGATTTATATAGCTTCTCTGGCCTGTCTTTTTGTGTAATGATCAACATTGACCATGACTTCCGTATTTTCCAGGAAAATGTGGTTTTTGGAGGCTATGGATATGTTGAGGTTTATGTGTTATGGTTGGGAAGATTCTCTTTCTCGTTTCCTAGGATTGAGTTTGGCAGAGAGATTGCAGCTTGGGACTTCACTGAGATACATTGGTAGGATATGATCCTTGATAATGGGGACGATTATTTGAGGCATTATATCTTGGGGTTTCAGGAGTGGAGGATGCACTCTAGGCGGGAGGGTTAGATACTTATGACCAGAGTGATGCAATGTCAACATGGTGGGTCCTTTTTGGTGATAGCATGGGACTCTGGGATTTCATGGGTTGACAGTTTGGTAGCTGTTACAAATGAAAGAGCCAGTTGTTACTTTTATGATCCTATTCATTTGGGGCATTGGATTGGTTCCCTAGGTGGGATATTCTATGCGGGGTGTACTAAGTATTTACAATATCTATTTGCTCTATTAATCAATGGTCTTCACGAGACCTCTTATGTTAGTACTTTGCAGGGAAATAATGTATGCAATAGATGCTCCAGATCTTTTAGGTTGGTTTGGGACCTTGGGGCACCCACAATTTTAGTTTGATTCCACCAATTGTTCGTATGGTTGTATTGACCCTTCTTGAGGACAATCAATTTCGGGAATGGAGGACTGTAATGTGCCTTTCCACGTGACCTCTTTAGACGGATGAATTAATAACCTATTTGATTCTCGTAGGCTATAATCAATGAATAAAGGGGATTACTTTGATTATTTGATGTCATTTGGGAGAAAAAGGTTATATTTATAAAGTGACATTAAATAATTAAGTTAAAAAGATTATAAAGTAACTTTGAGATTAATACTTAAGCAAACCTTATGATGTCACTTTAATTGTTTAAGTGAAAGGGTAAAAGGGTCATCCAAAAGGGTAAAAATGCCATCAAAGTAAGTGAGAGGGATAAAAGAAGACGAGAGCTCATTCTCTCATTATGTTGATGATTATTCTGATTTGACATGGAGAGCTCTTGGAACATTTGGGGGTTTGGAGTAAACCCTAGTTTGGATTGGTTTCGATGGTGAGAGATCCACCCTAGCTAATTAGGTTTCGGTGGTGAAAGATTCCACCCTAGCCAAGTTAGAGGGAGAATCACTCAGGTTCTTCATTGGATTTTATTGCTTAAGTCCCTATTCAGGTTTGCAGATTGGAGGAGATCGATTTATCCCATTGCAGTGGAATTTCCAATTGTGGAAGACATGTATTTTCAAGAGGAGGTCGATCTATATTTCCAGAGGCCATTTTGGTTGTGTAGGTCGAGTTTATTGTGAAGGAGGCCGAGATATTGTGAGTAGGCCAAGTTTACTAAGTGTCAGGCCACATTTCCTTGTTGGGGACGAGATCAATTGAGTGTTGGGCACATTACTTATCAAGGGGGTTGAGTTATCATTGTTGGGGGCCGATTTCCATTGCTAGAATTGAGCTTACTTGTTTGTTGGATGACTTTCCTAGCCTAAGGACAAATATTTTGTTTGATCTTTGTGTATCCCTTGTGGAGGGCCAAGTTCTCAAGCTGGGTTGAGATTTCTTTGTAGTTGCGTTGTGTATCCCTCTTGGAGGGTCGATATTTCTTTGCAACTGGGTCATTTTCTATTGAAAGGAGGTCGTCTTTTCCTTGAGGGTCGAGTCTACAACTGTTGGAGCTGAGTTCTTTTGAGATGGGGGCTGAATTTATCTTGGGGAAGCCGTATTCTTGGAGTTGGGATGAGTTGCTCTATGTGTGGGTTGTATTATTAAGAAGAGGTCAAGTTTCCGTTTTGCATGAGGCCGATTTTACCTACAGTAAGGCCGTACTCTTTCCTGGAGATTGTTTGTTATTCTCGTTGATCATCTTTTTCCTAGTGGGGCTGATCTGGACCCCCTATTTTTGGCTAACATTGTAACAGGTCAGAGATCTATAATAGAACCAGATCTTTGTGGTATTTCCTTACTGTCATAGTGATTTTGTTCAGTTGTTTATTTTGGTATCTTGCTGTAATATTTGGCATACAAAAATGAAAATCAGACGTGGCATCAAAACTACAACCATCCATTGAAAGGTTATATGAAACAAAACGAACAACAAACCATATACATAACATCAACAGATTAGAGGGTTTATATTGGGTTTGGGGTGTGTTCACAAAGTGTTTGAAAAAAACACCACACCAGAAATAAGCTACAACAAACTAGAAAGGCAGTTTAAAGTGAAATTTGGGCATATCCACAAACTGTTTGACGAAAGTCCTAAGCCAAAAAACCATTGGAATACTACAACAATAGACACAAATTTGTAGCAACACCTAGGTGGGACATTTCATAGATGCCTTTGGGTCTTGGGTTTTTAACCTGTTTTGTTATGCCCGAGGAAGACGAGCTCTTAGCCAATTAGAAGCAGTGTTAGGTCTTACTGTACGACCAAAAGGTGATTTCAGCCTAGATAATATCCGCAAGAAAGCCAATATCCCTTTTGGTCATTGTTTAGGATACCTTGAGTGGGGTCGTGTGCTTTCTAGTAACATCTAACCTTAGTCGCATACATGAGACGAGACAGTTGCAATTTAACCTCATAGTCAAGAGATTCATAAAATTAAAATGTTATCATTGTGTCGAGAAGCGCTATATTGCCTAGTATGTGGGAGATGTTCATATAACATAACACATTATAATAATAATAAAA
>SNQJ01S0010382.1:56446-77055 GCA_010110895.2 Picea sitchensis | reverse complement strand
AACCTTGTCCAATGGTGAAAAACTCCTCGCTTTCCACCATTGGATCCAACCCCTTTGGGCAAAAAATTAATAATAATAATAATAATAATAAAAATTAAAAAATTAATAATAAAAAATTATTTCTAATCCATATTATATATATATATATATATATATATATATATATATATATAATTGTGAAGGAATAACAATCAACTTAGATTCATTTAACTCCAAATCTATCAAGTACATTTCTCAAATTGCAAACCTTTAAATTTTTGGATAAATTTCCCAAAATTACAAACCTTTACACCTCCTCTATACATTTGATACTAAGTTAAATGACTCTAGTATTATGTAAATATTTCATTACACTATAATAGACTATTAATTATCATTAAATATTATATGCCATTATATGGCATAATAAATTATTAATTAGTATTAAATATTATAGATAATGAATGAGAAATGTGAAGAGGTATAATAGAATTATTAATTATCATTTAAATATTATATGTCATTAGATTATATAATAAATTATTAATTAGTATTAAATATCATATGTAATGAGTGAGAAATGAGAAGAGGTATAATAGAATTTGGTGGTTAATGTAAACCSTAGTTACATTGTTGTCAATATGAGACGTATTGTTTTTCAATGTTTTTTTTTTGTTYGYTAGTTTGTTCGTKACGGGTATCTAAGCTGTCAAAATTATTTGGGGATTGTACCCGGCCTAAGCCACACCAACCCGTAACATGGTTGGATATTTTGTCCCCGCAGGTTTTGAACCAGTGACTTTAACATCACRGAGTGCCTTAACACACTCCRTCACCCAYTGTYCTACACCTCGGGCACTGTTTTTCAACGTTTTTTAATTGTTCTACAAAATGGTTTWTATCGTTGGAATCCAACGATATAAATTTGCACGAAATCACTATTTTTTGTTGTTTAAAATTCATATCTGAATGCAGAAATAGATTCAACAYGCTAAAAAACCTCTGTGACACTTGGATTATACAAAAATAATCACTCAAATTTACGAATCTAACAATTTCTCGCTGAATTTCAAAAAAATATCATCAATTTTTTATTTTATTTTGTAGAACMTTTAAACYACTGTTTTGAAAAATCCATCTACCAAGATTATAATGCCATAACATCATGATTATAATGCCATAACATCATGATGATCTCACATGGTGAGATATGCAAAATCCCATCAGATTTTTGGCATATTTCTGATACACTCGCAAATAAAAAAAACGTCCATCCTTCCCTCCACCACTACTCAGCTCCGCAAGTTGAGATATTCTTGTCCTTTCCGAGTACTTATCCTCTTCCCCGCCTTAAATCTCGAGATGTGAGTGGCGTTGAATGACCGGAAGCAGGGCGCCCTAAATTTTGGTTTGTTTGTTTGATGCCCCTGGTCACATGTGCGAGGAGCCTCCACATACATAATTGAGACACATGAATACTATATAATATGGTTGACTTTCTTTTAGAGTTTTCAGAAAAACGAAAAACTCTTGCTTAGTTGTGAAAATATTTTGATGTGTGGTATGTAATGTAGGGATACTAATCAAGTGTTTGTTATAGTTTAATCAAGTGTTTGTTATTGTTTAATAATGTGGCATCTTAATTGAGGGGTAAGGGGTGGTGGTGAAGTAATGAAGTAGTTATATTAAAAAAAACATTTAATATTAAGATTAGAGGTTTTTTTTTTTTTTTCTTCTAAAAATTTCACTTTATATTTAAGTAGGAATATAAAGTGATCATATATATATATAATGTCATTACAAACTGGGGTAACAGAGTTCATCTAGCAATCTTTCCACTCCAAAAACACAAAAGACCTTCTCCTCTCCAGAGGTTAAGAATTTTCGACAAGGAAAATGTACTGAGCAATTATTATTCAGAGAAGACTTTAAGCAGTTATTATTCAGGGAAAACTCTAAAGTCGAGTAGTCCCTCGTAAAAGAAAAAACATAGTGCCCAAAAGCATACATATCAACCCACAAAAAAAACTAGGCAACAAAGAATTTAGATTAGAGTTGTGATTTTGTATTTAAAGAATTTAGATTTTCATAATGAAGTTTGAGTTGTGATTTAGTAATGGGAATGAAGTTTTGTTTTTTAAATAATTTAGACGTGGATATAGAATCTTTGTGTATAAGAGAAAATGCTTAACTTTGTAGTGAACATTATTAAGATGTTTTATTTATTTGTTTATTTTTATTATTGTTTATTGATGTTGTTGAATTTGATTTTTAGGTGGGAAATGTGTGTTTTTGAGTGTTTGTGGCCACTCAAATCATTATATTACTAGCATAGTCTTGGAATGGGTAAATGAGAATGTTGAAATGTACTGGGGGATGGATGCATATGACGAAGTAAAAAGGAAGTTGTGTCATTTCCAATGTTATAGAAAGGAGGATTAAGGAGTTGTGATTGAAGTACGAGCTCAACATCAAGTCAGTAGCACAATTGTGAGGGGGCTTTGTACTCTATTCAACAAAGATATCAACAACAAATTGAAGGTGGCTTTGACAATGAAATTAGAAGAAGTCTAGAGAGTTCTTCCAGATTTTCCACAGTTAGAGCCATTAAACTGAATTCATCTTCAAAACCAATCGTGAAAAGTAAGAGCTTAGTATTTTAATATACTATATATATTAATTACATTATCATTTAATATTTATACTTAATGTTTTTAATATACGATATATATTAATTACATTATCATTTAATATTTATACTTAATGTTTTAGTGTTTTAGTATACTATATATTAAATATTTAATAAGATTAGTGTATCAATAATATTAGCATATTATTAGTATATTACTTGTCCATTGTATGTAGTTTTCCTTGTAAGTGACATGTGATGTCTTTAATGGATATATAAGATATTCTTGTTGTTGAGTATGTTGCTTTTATCTCGTCAATTCTGATTTCTAGTTAGTGCGAATTTCAAGAAAGTTACTATTTAATATATTAATACTCACTATTTCCCTCTGAATTTGAATTTACGACTTCTTAGGAGGAAACACATGTTCTTAACCATTAGGCCCACTCACACTGTATAATATATAATATATCGTGCACTATTTAAATAATATAATATATTGTATTTTAGGTTTTAATTTACATTATAATTTAGTTTATTTTATATTATAATATATTATTATTATTATATCTTGTTTTTAGGGTTTAGTTATTTTATATTATTATTATATTTTGTTTTTAGGGTTTCATTTTAAGGTTTTAATTTAATCAACAAGTTTAGTTTCAATATGTAGTGCATCTTGTGTATTTATTGTGAAGATTTGCMACTYTTAYGTTTGATGATTGRTCTTAAAAATAAATCTAGTTTAAGGATTCAAAATATGGATTACAATATGATTYTAATTGTYGAAAATCGARAAGAATTTTCTGAAAATTCTTCACTTAAAAAATCTGAAAACAATAATTAAAAAATCATAGTATTAGARTTGAAGTTTTTTTCCCARGAGAATACCAATACCAMAAGTTGATAAAATAAAATAAGTAAAAAAAATAAAAAAAATATGACCTCCCTTGTGCTTATGTCACACTAATATATATACATCCACGTGTAAAAGCAAAGCCCATATAATTCAACATAAAATGAACAAACATATGAAATCTCAATTAAATTTAATTCCCATTAAAATTTTCAAACTTTGAGAATTAAAGTATATTTAATGTATATCAAACTAAGAGCAAGGTCGTTAGTATCAGCACTCGGAGTATAACGCCTTTTGTGTTGATGTATATTTGTGAATTATTCCAACGTTTAATTACACTACTTGCATTCATGACACTTGATGAATATGAAGTCAAAGAAAAATGTTGGAAAATGACAAATTGAGATCCTTACATAATTCATTGAACTCGGTAGTGGTCCATAAAAAAAGATCCCATTATGAGGAAGTGAAAAGAATGGTAGAAAAGTAATGTTCTCAAGGGTGAACTTGAAGAATCAATTATAATATTTGTTACTTTTTCTTTGTTAGGTACGTTTTTTCTTTGTATGTACTAATTTTAGAAGGGAAAGGATGTATCTTTGTATGTATTAATTTTAGAAAGGGAAAAAGATGTATTTTTTTCTCAAATGTTAATTTGAAAACTTATATGAAAAAAATAATGGAATAAAAGAAAACTTATATGATAAAAATAATGGAATAAAAAAGTTATAAATTTTAGGTAGAAAAATAACAAAAAATTATATATATTGTTATGAAAAATATAATAATTGAATTAATATAATGTATGATTATGAATAAGGAGGTGGTCGTGCATGATGAATTTGTTAACGCAAAAAAATATAAACCATAATCTCAGACTGATTCATTTTGCAGCTGTTTGATTTCCTTGAATTTTGTGATGTACTGCGACTTAGATTTTGGTTTCTTGAACTCTTTCAATAATGCTTGTTTGATTTCTGCTAATGTCCTGGCTTGTCCTGTAGGTGTGGTACTCTGCAGTTTCATGTATCAGACTAATGTGCGGCCTCAAAATGTCGTTGCCAGCTGTACAATCTTTACTGCATCATCTTGGACATTCTTTGTAGCCCAAATTGTCTCACAGACAAATATACGTTGTTTTGGGTCCTCTGACCCAACCCCGTGGAATTCAGGCAATCTCAAGTTGTTGTCTACCCTTGTCATGTAATTTTGTGTAGTATCTCTCCTAGGCGATGTTGGTTGAATCTGACTCGGTGCACTGCTTCAATTGCTCTGGCTATTGCTACTCTGTCCTTCTTTGCTAACTATGAGTGCTTTTGACAAATACTCGAATGTTATTTCTGATCTAGGTGACGCACACGGGCTCGTGGAATCGACACAGGATCCAGTTTAGGTAGGACTTACCGACTATTCTATTATAGGATTGAATTGAGAATTCTCTTCCTCTCCTTCTATGTATGGTATTTCTACGATCTAGACGATTGCGCAGGGTTCTCTTCCCTAAGGCTCACTACACGACTCTTCTTTCTCTACCCCAATATTCTGCCTTTTGTACCTTCTTCCACTGCACAATACTTCAAACTCGTCTTCTTCTTCAATTATCTGCATCCTCGGTCCCTCCCTTCCTTCTTCATTTCTTCCTTCATTCTTTCTTTCCCTCATACTATCCTCTTGTCATCCCCTGGTTCCCCTATGTGCATGAAGCCCCTTAGCAATCATACTCCATTGTCATCACGCACTTATCGCACAACAACATATTTATCCACATACCCAATGATTTCATGAACCTTCCGCGCGGACCCTTGAAGAAATCCCTCTTCGCGACTGTAAGACTGGGTACAATCCACTACAAACTTTGTAATATAACCTCTTAATATACTGTCCAACCAGAAATCAACTGCACGAGAAGTATTATTACTTACAAAATTCAACTGCCTTACCAACTCAAGAGTTCAATTTCTCGACGCTGCGGTTTGATACCTTCCACTATTCTCCACTAATATTTCTAACCACTCAGTCAAAATAATCGAAAAATCGCTAATGAAACTCTCATGTAGCTCTTAGTACACATACCTTTGCATCCATTGCTCATCGCTCATCCGAGGGTTTCTATTCCCTTTTTGAGCAAATTCTCGTTCCTTCCCTTCTAGCCACTCCAAGATCTCTTTCTTAGTCGGCCTCCAAAACATTCCCTCAATCATAGATTCCGAGTCCTGACAATGGAACCATTTGTTGGTGCGCAGTTGTAAGACCCTAGGTTCAAGTTATCTAACCAACAAAACCCTTCAGACACCATCCCTTTTGGCATCACCTGCATGCAAGTGAAGTCTCAGTCGAGGCATCTATTGGGGCTGCAGGAACCAAGTTTATGGAGTAGTGAGGGGATGGGAGGCGATTGTCTTATTCATTCTTACTTATCTACTATGTGCGCATTATCCTGTGTGTTATTCCTTGATTAATTGGTGAATTCGGTTATATAGCACCATTATACTGCAGATTTCAACATAAACTATTCAATGTAATGTTCATAACTACTGCACAATGATCATATAATAAAAGTTCTAGTCTAACATGCATAAATATAACATTTATGATCAATCACATAAAAATACAAGCAAACACAATAATTAACATGGTTCACCCAACTTTGGGCTACGTCCACAATGACTGGCTTCTTTATTATTCTTTCTGTAATAGTCTCAGGCTTGCACACTGCGCTTACAATATATATATCATGATATCTCTCTCTCCATATTTCCTATCCACTTTGCAGTGCAAGCCTCTCTCTGCAACTCTCCTCCACTCAAACATAGACTTCCTCTCTCATACTCAGTCCATTCTCTCACTCTCTTCGCTCGGTGTCAACAACCTATTCTACCCGACTCATTACATATTTATACATGGATTCTAGGGCTCAAAACCCTACTTTCTTATCTTCAAAACCCAATTACAACTCATTTTGACTCATTACAACTCATGTTAACTTGTTGTTCGAGCGTGCTTTTTCTGCTTTTGCATTTGCATGCTGCTTTCGCCTTTCCGTCTACTATTCTTCCTGTTTTTTCATGTCTGTATGCTTTTGCATGCCAAACTGTTGTCCTTCCTTTTGGCCCAATTTATCTTCCAGCTTTATTCCCTTGCTTTAATGTCTTGATTTATTCTCCTTCTTTATTCTCCTCCAAGTATGCTTTTACTACGCACTTCAATCTTGAATGCGCCTTTACTGCGCACTCCTTTCCCACCTTCTCTTCTTTCTTTTGCTGCTGCGCATCTCTTCCATACTTAGGATTTTCCTCAAAACCATGTCCAAAATGCTTGTCCAACATAGACAATTAGATGAGATATGGGCATGATGGAGAGCATAGTTAGGCATGGGACATAGTACTCTCCAAAGATTGCTCTTCGGTTAGGCTATCATCAGGACAAGGACATGGAGTTTGGTATGACAAAAGTTTTATATTGTAGCCATGTGAGCAGTGTGCAGGATGTACAAACAAACAAGGAGGTGTTGGCACAGGGGCAAACCTAGGGTTCAACTCTAACAACGTACCAACAAACCCTAACTACTGGCCCTTTCAGCAACACCTGCGAAGCAGATGAAGTCTCAACTAAAGTAGCAATAGGGGGGGTTGCAGGACACAGGTGTCTACAACCAAAGGAAGTGCAAGATGATTCCAGAACAATAACACAAGATAGCCTAGTGATTCTTAACAATATTATACTTAACTTCTCGAAGTTAGTTTATATCTCTTATCTTCAGTAGGAAAACAACAATGCAATAACAATATAAAATGCAAATAACACAACATCAACCATTCAGAACAACAAGATTTATGTGGTTCACCCTTTCCCTAGGGATATGTCTACATAACTGTATTTATTGATCAAATATATGAAAGTATACAGTTCTATCTGCGCACTCAGCTGCAGATCCTTCCCTCTCCTCCTCCCCATTTCCTCTCCCTGCGCACCCAGCTGCAGAATGGATCTTCGCACCCAGCTGAAGATCTCAAAATACAAGAATATTCTAAGGCTTTTTATTTTTACCTCTCTATCTCTGTATATCAATAACAACCCCTCTCAACTCTTCTTAGACTTCTATTTATCTTTTTATGACTCTTAAAAACCCTATACCGAAGTCTAGGTGCAAAAACCCTAGGTTCCAAAACCCTAGGTCCACATAACCCGCCTTTTAAGGACTTCGCCGACCTGTTCTTCCTTCTTCTTTGCGAGGTGCTCCAAAGCACCCATTGGTGTCTTTTTCCGCTTGCTGACTTGTCCACGATCTATTCTTTGCTGCTTTGTCTTCCTTGATCTTCTCTTTCAACGACTTGCTTTCCTTTACTTCACTCCTTCTTTTCTTCTTCTTTAACCACTTCGACCCCTCCTCGGTTTGTGTGCCTTCCACGCACTTCCTATTTTGTCTTTCTTCTTCCTTAATATTCACTTTCTTCCATAATGTATGACCAAGGGCCAACAAGCCCCCAACACTCACATGTGACTCGTCCCGAGTCACTATAGGGTCAAGCCTCATGTATTACTTCGACTGTAGACCACACGAAGCAGCTTGTGATTTCTTCTCTATCCCTCCTATCATGTGTAGACTGTATTTTCTATGTCTGGTACCAAATTTCAACTGCACCTGGTACCTAGACCCTTCTTCCTTGCTTTTACCAAGGGCTGTGAGGTAACTGGTTGTCATAATACAGTTTCAACCGACTCCCATTTACTAAACCATCCTTCCATTCTCCATTAAGGGTCTTTAACTGTGCAGTTCCACCCTCTATAACATAGTCAACCTCAAATGGCCCAAGCCGATGTGTTCTGAACTTTCCTGGATGCTTCATGAACTTGTTGTCGTATAAAATTACCAAATCTCATTATTTAAATTCTTTCTTCTTGATATGTCTATCATGGTAAGCCTTTTTTGTTCTTTTTGTACCTGCTGATGAAATCCTGAAATGAACCTATCTTCCTCTAATTCTATCAACTGTGCGAGCATGTCTTGAACAACGTCGGTGTCATCCATACCTGTAGATGCTGCAATTCTCAAACTAGGAACCAAATATTCCATAGGTACCACTGCTTCCAAGACATAAACTAACTTAAAAGGAATCAATGTTGTTAAACTTTTGCAAGTAGTTTGGTAAGCCCATAACATTGTTGGAATTCTCAAATCCAAATCATCTCTGTTAACACTGCAAATCTTAGTCAGTGTTGTCTCCAAGATCTTATTGAAAGCTTCAACTATACCATTCGCCTGTGGGTGGTATGGTGTGCTCTTTTGATGGTGAACTTCGAACTCCCGAGTCAAGGATTCAATAGTTTTGTTAATGAAGTGTGTGCCTTGATCGCTCATAAGGATCTTCGGACATCCAAATATGGTTATGATATCATCAAAGATGAATTGCACAGCTGTAGTTGCACTACAATCCTTAACTTCTCTTGCTTCTACCCATCTGGTCAAATACTTTGTAGCAGTGATAATGTATCGAGCTCCTGTGCACTTTCCTGGTGGGTTGATAGGTCCCACAAAGTCAATAACCCATTTCTCAAATGCATGTAAAGTTAACTGAGGTGCTAAAGGCATATTATCCTTTCTTGACGACTTCCCTATTCTTTGACATACATCGCAGGTTCTGTAGTATTCCTTAGCATCATTGTGTAAAGTGGGCCACCAGAGGCGATCTCTAAGAACCTTCTGCATTGTTTCTTTTCCTATATAATGTCCTCCTGCGATGTCTTCATGTGCTTCTGCAAGGGTCAATGGTCTTTTAGACTCCATAACACATCTTCTTAAGATCTCATCTGGTCCCATCTTATATAACTGTCCAACTATAAGTTGAAAATTTGAAACGTGAACTACCAACTGTTTCTTCTGAATAACTGTATACTCGCGGGGTGCCATTCCCGTGGACAGGAACTGGACTATATCAGCGTAGTGATCATCGACTTTTTTGATTGCCAACAACTGTGCATCTGGTAGTGTATCATCCAAACTGGTAGGTTCCTCTTCATGTTCTAACCTAGATAAGTGGTCATGTCCCTTATTCATTCTTCCTGGCTTGACCACTATCTCGAAGTCATACTTATGGAATAATAGTATCCATCTGCATATTCTCCCCCCAACACTGGCTTGTTGACTAAGTACTTCAATGCAGAATGATCAGTAAACATATTAAAATGTCCTCCCAACAATTAGTGTCTAAACTTCTGTAGTGCATATACCATAGCTAAGCCTTCTCTTTCAATGGTAGTATAATTCATTTCAGATGTAGAAATCTTCCTGCTAACAAAAGCTATAGGGTGGTTAATATCTCCTGCGCCTAGCTGTGCCAAAACTACTCCTAATGCAATGGATGAAGCATCGACATGAACATTGAATTCCTTACTCCAATCTGGGAAAACCAAAATAGGCGCAGTGACCATTTTTTGCTTTAGTGTGTCGAATCTCTGCTGGCATTCTTCTGTCCATTGAAACTCACTATCCATCTTTAATAGCTTCTCCATAGGTGTTGTTATCTGTGCGTAACCCTTAATAAACTTTCTATAATATCCAGTGTGTTCCAATGCAGTGCGCAACTGTCTAATTGAAGTAGGGGGAGGTAGATCAACAATGATAGCAATCTTGGAAGGATATACCAACAACCCCTGCTTACACAATGTGTCCTAAAAAAACTCCAAAAGGTGAAAAGAAAATACACTTCTTCAAGTTCAAGGCAATCTGACATTGTCTGCACTTATCCAACATTAGTCTCAAACATTCAATGTGATTTTTTAGTAGACTAAAAATGGTCCAGTCATCAAAGTATGCCTCCAAAAACTTATGTAAAAATTCCTTAAATGCTTTGACCACCACCCTGGAAAAGATGGTTGGTGCATTCTTCAAACCAAAAGGCATTACAGTGTACTGAAAAGAACCCCATTTTGTTTCAAATGTAGTTTTGTGTCTGTCCTCTTTAGCAATTCTTATCTGGTGATAGCTTGAAAATCCATATGTGAATGAATAAACTTCCCGTCCTCCTACATTATCTAGAACTTCATCAGTAAAAGGTGTAGGAAATGCATCATTCAATTTCCTTAGATCTACATAGATTCTGATTTCTCCTGAATTTTTATCTTGGACCACCATAGGGTTGATCCATTCAGATTCTTCAACTGGTTCTATGATTCCTACTTCCAACATTCTATCTAATTCAATATTAACTTTCTGCTTGTACTTGGGATTCAGTCTGTAAGGACTTTGTTTGGCATGCCTTGCATCTGCTTTCAAGGGAATCTTCATTTCTCCCATGGGCCCTTTAGTTCCCTTCATGTATGTGAACTTGGTTGGAAACAAGTCCTGATACTCATGCAATAGTTATGTAATCTTGCTAATAGTATCATCATCCCAATACTCTCCAATATTTGCCAACATAGGTGATTGTTCTGTTCCAATATTAACTTTATTAATTTTAATGGGCTGCCCAACAAAAGGTAATTCAATCCCTGACCCTTCTATGTCTCTTTGTCCTTCAGTTTCTGAAATGTTCACATTCCTAGGATCATCATCTTCATCAACATTAATATTATAACAACCTTGTAACCGCTGAAGAGGCACAACCCATTCATCTTCTTCTTGTTCAAAAGGGGGGTTAGGTGCCTCCTCAAAGACCTTCTGTCTTACAATTTGTAAAGCCTGATCTATTGTGGGGTATTGAATTTCAAATAGGAACGTAGCTATAAAGTTCTGGGTCATACCATACCAATCTGTAGTGACTAAGCGCAGTTCTACTTGAAGATACCAGTTGATAGGCATAGTATCTAAGGTGTTAATGAACTTATGTACCCACTGTTCTTTAGGAATGCTGCTCCAAGCTTCCTCGCAACTTCGCATATGGTCCTTAGGGAAAATATGAACTCTGTAATGAAATTCGTAGCCTTCATCTTGGTCTAAAAAGAGCACTGTCAACAAGGTGCGACATTTTACCCATTCCTCGATGTTCTTCTTGTGTGTTTCCCACCATCTAGCTGGCGTTGCTTTCAAGGCTTCATCTAGTGCCAAAAACCTCTATTGTATTGGTACAATTCCTTCAAATTCAAGTAGAAATGTCTCTAAATTATTCAAGCCATCAAATATAGGAAGATTAATTACTTCTGTGCCAATCCAACGAACTTCCTTGGTCAATCTGACACACCTCCGTGTAGATACTTCATACATTATGTTTTGCCAATTTTCTAATGCTTCTTCTGAATCTGACGAGCATGCATTCTCACTTCGCCAACTTAGATTTCCATCTACTGTAGGATTAATATAATCCTGTTGTCCTGCTGTCAGTTTATAGATGGTCTCTAGCTCATAGGCGCAGTCTTCTTCTCTTATAGGTTTTGTGTATCTGTGACCTTCATTGGGGTCAAGAGGTGCAATGACCCTAAGGCCATCACCTTCAAATGTCATTCTTCTCTTTTTTAGGTTAACAACAGTCAAATTGTTGAAATCCCAATCAATACCTAACACCGCATGATAATGACAACTATCATCAACAATCTCAATCACTTCGAAGTTTGCAAATGTACTTACCTCATCGATGTCCACATGGACATGCTCTAGTCTTCCAAGGGGGATCACCGCCTGCTGATTAGCCATCCTGAGCCTAATAGGAGAGTAAATTAATTTAGGTTTTCCCATCAATGCCCAAGTCTGCTTCGTCATAACATTTACTTATGATCCCAGGTTGAGGACCACATAGTCTATGTTGTAGTCTCCAATATGAGCACTAAGGTGCAGTTCATTGCTTGTCCTCCTTTTTCTAGATACTTGATTCACAACTCTATTCAACAGAGGATCTACTCTTCCAATTTGATACTGTCTTATAAGGTGTTGTAGTTCCTGCACAACTCTTTCATCTTTTCCCTGTCTAGGTAGGGCAGACCGATCAAATGATGGAGGCATTTCACATTCCCTTACTTCCAGTTGTGCCCTAGATGAAGAAGCATGTTCACCTACAAATTCTCTTCTTGCTTCTTCAAAAGTATGCTTTTCTTTCCTTGGATCAAGCAATGGTGCCTTATCTATAACTCTTCTGATCCTGGACCCATCTGTAGTCTTTCCTAGGGTCACCCTGTCCTCTCCTGTGACATCGCCTCCTCACGTAATGACAACGACTCTGGGTTCCTCACTGTGAGGTTCAACTGATGTTAGTTGGACTTGCTGGTTTCCACCTCATCTTTCCTAAAGTTTAGCTAACAATAATGGACAGTCTTCGATGACATGATCAAACGAATTACAGTAGCTGAAAGTAGTACAAGGGTTCTGACAATCCCTTGCCAAATGAACTAGTTGGGTGCAGTTATAACAAATAATATGACCTTGACCTCAACTCATGCCTCCTCCTCATCCTCTTCCTTTGAACCCACCACGAGGATTGAAATTTCCTCTTCCTGGGGAATTGAACTGTGCAACATTCTCTTCTTGATGTAATTCTCCTTGAATTTTATATGTATCCCTTGATCTTTCATGCATGAGGTTGTAAGCCCTACAATACTTCTCATCATGCCCCACATATTTGCAAAATGTACAGTAAAGATTGGTGGGTGTCTGGACATATTTATGCATATAATAACATTCACCAGGGCGATGTCTAGTTCTACATACTTCGCACTAGGGTAAATTAGCCTGCTTCAAAGGGTTAAGAGCTCCAGAGGCCAAGTATTCATTAAATAAAGGACATTGCTCTTTGTCATGGCCCTCTGCTTTACATCTGATACACCATATGTCTTCTCTTTTCTCCTTTCCTTTATCTTTCTTCATGTCTTCAACCTGTAAAGATAAAATAGGTAATTGATTCAAAATCTGACTCATACCTGGATTGGATTCTCCTACAGGGGCTGCTTCTAGTTTCATGGCAATCTCTAATGCTTCAGCCTGGGAAGCGAACTTCTGTTGCATCAGAGGGAATCTAATATGTGGCAGGAGGGCAGTGATGAACCATTCCTTATGATGTTCGTCTGGAATCTGAAAACTTAAATGGCCTGTCAAGGTGTTAAATCTTTGGTCAAATTCCCAAACAGGTTCAGTCACATTCTGCTTGATTTCCTTCAACTCTATAATGCACTACGACTCCTACTTAGTCTTCTTGAATTCCGCACTCAACGCAATCTTAATGTCATTCAATGATTTAGGCTGTACAAATCCTGTAAAAAACTTCATGTACCATCTCAATGCACGATCCCTCAAGGTAGTACTAAACTGAGCTCTCTTAACAACTTCGTCGATGACTTGCTTAATGCTCCTTACAACTTCACATAAGAACCAGTGCTGGTCAGGATCCTCAGATCCATCTCCTTTGAAAATGGGTAACCTCATTTCATCTGCCATGGATTTTCCTTGGTTTCTCGACTAAGTATGTACTAAAATGATTGTAACAGTACTCTGAGTGTTTTGATTACTCTGGTTACTCTGGTTGCTTAATGCTGCTAAAACAATAGGAGGAGCAGTAATACTTACTTCGCCAGTAGACGCAGTCCTTGAAGTTTTTGGTTCTTCTCGGCGAAGTTCTCCGGTTTCTACTTCCTCTCCCCTTGCGAACTTTGAATACTCTTCATCTGATCTCCCTGCTTCTTCTCCACTATATAAATCTTCATCTTGTGCCAATGACCCGTAACTCTTCTTAAAAAGGTTCACAAGAGGAACATTTCTAAATGATATATCGATGCACGTGTGTCTAGTATCTGTGTCATTGTCACTGTCTGAATTCTTGAACATTAGCTTTAAAATCCAACTGATTACTGTATCTTCAAGATATTCTTGTCATGCAATAACATCTTAATCTTCAGCTTCAAAGAGTGTAGAAACTTTCCTCTAGGTCCCTTGAAGAAGTATCTCTCTGTTTGGCTATATGATTCCACTCTGTCAATAGAAAATTCAGTAATGTATCCTCCAATAGTGCTACCAAAACAGAGATCCACCGCTCTAGACACAACGTTATCGACTCTCTTGACTTTCTTAATCAGCGTTGCTGTCCAAACCACATGTGGTCTAGATCTGATTTCAAACTGAGTGTCTGCTAGTCTGGCTAGCCACTCATACAACTCCTTGTGAAATCCTGCAAAGAAAATCTCATGCACGTCAGTAAAGATGTGCCTTCCCAACCAATCTTCGGTGCTAATGCTAGGGTTCTTGTTCTGAGCTTCGACGAAGTCCCTTTCCTGTTCTTCTATCCACTTATGAATCTCCGTCTTTGATGGAAACCACCTTGACATTCCCTCAAGAAGATCCCGGTCCCGACAACAGAACCATTTGTTGGCACAGGGGCAGATCCAGGGTTCAACTCTAACAACGCACCAACAAACCCTAAATACTGACCCTTTCGGCAACACCTGCGAAGCAAATGAAGTCTCACCCGAAGTAGCAATAGGGGGGGGTTGCAGGACATAGGTGTCTACAACTAGAGGAAGTGCAAGATGATTCCAGAACAACAACGCAAGATAGCCTAGAGATTCTTAATAGTCTTATACTTAACTTTGTGAAGTTAGTTTATATCTCTTATCTTTAATAGGAAAACGACAATGCAATAACAATGTAAAATATAGCAAATAATACAACATCAACCATATATAACAACAAGATTTACGTGGTTCACCCTCTCCCTAGGGATATGTCCACAAAACTGTATTTATTGATCAAATATATGAAA
This sequence comes from Picea sitchensis, assembly GCA_010110895.2. Lineage (NCBI taxonomy): Eukaryota > Viridiplantae > Streptophyta > Pinopsida > Pinales > Pinaceae > Picea > Picea sitchensis. Next base: position 61,913 of record SNQJ01S0010382.1, on the reverse strand, counting down.
GTATACAGTTCTATATGTGCACCGAGTTGCAGATCCTTCCCTCTCCTCCTTCCTATTTCCTCTCCCTGCGCACCGAGCTGCAGAATGGATCTTCGCACCTAGCTGAAGATCTCAAAATACAAGAATATTCTAAGGCTTTTTACTTTTACTTCTCTATATCTATATATCAACAACAACCCCTCTCAACTCTTCTTAGACTTCTATTTATCTTTCTACGACTCTTAGAAACCCTATACTGAAGTCCAGGTGCAAAAACCCTAGGTTCCAAAACCCTAGGTACCAAAACCCTAGGTCCACATAACCCACCTTTTAAGGACTTCGCCGACCTGTTCTTCCTTCTTCTCCGCTAGGTGCTCCAAAGCACCCATTGGTGTCTTTTTCCGCTTTTTGAATTGTCCACGATCTATATTCTTTGCTTCTTTGTCTTCCTTGATATTCTCTTTCAACGACTTGCTTTCCTTTACTTTGCTCCTTCTTTTCTGCTTCTTTAACCACTTCGATCCCTCATCGGTTTGTGTGCCTTCCATGCACTTCCTATTTTTTATTTCTTCTTCCTTAATCTTTGTTTTCTTTCCTAATGTATGACCAAGGGCCAATAGGAGGCGATCCATGACACATTTGATTTTCTTAGGGGGATTTCAGTTGATTGGAAGTCCCACCTTTTGGTGGAATATTCCAAGGATTGGTTTGCTTGTGAGTTGATGGAGGGTTATATTCGAGATGATAGGTACAAAGTGGTGGATGATATCATCTACTATAGAGGTAGCATATACTTGGTCCTCAAGTCCACACTTAGGGAGGAGATCATGAGGGTTATGCATGATACACCCTTGGTAGGACATCCTGGGTACTTCCAGACTTACCAACATATCAAAGAGAGGTTCTCATGGAAGGGCCTTAAGGATGATGTGTGGAGACATGTGAGGGAGTGCATGAATTGTCAACAAAATGAGTCAAAGCGTACCTATCCAGCTGGATTATAGCAATCTACACTTATTTCAGGATAGAGGTGGGAAAGAGTGTTGACAAATTTTAGTATAGGTCTGCCGAAGGTGCATGGCAGAGACTACATTTTAGGGACTTCATCAGGGTTTCACAGTTAGCAGAGTAGTTATGTAGGGAGGCATTTAGGATCCATGGATTGCCTGAGTACAGTGACCATGATCGAGACAACACAACTCTCAAGACATTTTGACAAGAGATGTACAAATTAGTTGGCATAGAGTTGATCAATGTAGCATAATTGGAGTCAGTTGGTATGAGGCATAGTGGACTTCTAGTTTGGATGTGGGTTCTAGGAACTCATATGATTGGTACGTTTCATTTTTGGGACACTTTGAGAGGAGATGATGGAGCACTTTCTGATTCCAGTGATGAGATGGGATTCGATCACAAGATTTGGGATCCAGGTGAAGATTCGAACATGATGGAGTTGAGTCAGGATTGGGATGGTGAATCAAATTTTAGAAATGATACCGTTGTCCACTTTCCCGCCAGTTTACATTGGACTACAGTGCATGCCATAAGGATACGTTGGATGGTATCTTCAGACCAACAATTGAGGAATTGGTGGTTGACATTGATTGGTAGAGATGATTTAGACATAGGAGATGACTTTTTAGCTACTTCCATACTTCTGAATCCTATGTTTTCAGAGGGATCTTATGTTGATTACCACTTCCCTTGCCTTTCCACACTATTGTTAGTAACTTCAGTACATGGGAAGATAGATTTTGAGCTCTCGTAGGTTATGGTGCATTCGATTGTGGGTAACTTTCCGGACGGTGTCTAGATGTTTGTAGTAGGGTGGGTGTGTTGGAGTATTAATGATTTTCCCTTTGACACTTGGAGATTAAGTGTCATTGATTTTTTTTTAGTTCGTGGCCACAAAGGCTTTTCCTGGATGTTTGATTTTAGAGATGGTTTAGTTGACATCTTCTATACTAGCCCCTTGACATTGTTTAATGAACTTCATTCGAGGAGCGAAACGAGAGGATATTGTCTGGTTGGTGCTTTCACAGGTGGTCATTTTTAGATTGCTTGGAAACCATGTGTGGATTGTTGAAAACTCTCGATGTTTTGGGCTAAGTAGCACATCCCATCTTCAAGAGATACTGTAAGGTTCTCGCTTAATCTCTCAAACCCTAATTTTAATTAATAATGCTTTTCCCCTTGAGAGAAGGTATTCATGTGTTTGCTCATTAGGGTTAAACATTAATTAATTAATTATTGGCATTTTTGATCCGGTTGATAATAGGTGCCCAAGATTTACTTAGTTTCCAACCGTCATCACGATTGATATTGTTTGGGTGTTTTTTGATTTCTATAGCTTCTCTTACATGTCTTTTTGTGTAATGATCAACATTGACGATGAATTCCACATTTTCCAGGAAAATGTGGTGTTTGGAGGCTATGGATATGTTGAGGTTTATGTGTTATGGTTGGGAATATTCTCTTTCCCGCTGCTCAGGATTGAGTCTGGCAGAGAGATTGCAGCTTGGGACTTCACTAAGATACATTGGTAGGATCAGATCCTTGATAATGGGGGAGATTCTTTGAGGCATTACAACTTGGGGTTTTAGGAGTAGAGAATGCAGTCTAGGCAAGAGGGTCAGATATTTATGACCAGAGTGGTGCATAGTCAACATGGTGGGTCCTTTTTCGTGATGGCATGGAACCCTGGGATTTCATGGGTTGACAGTTTGGCAACTATTATAGATGGGCGAGCCAGTTTTTACTTTCAGGAGCCTATTCATTTGGAGCATTAGATTGGTTCCATAGGTGGGATATTCTATGAGGGGTGTACTCAGTATTTATAGTATCTATTTTATCTATTGATCGATGGTCTTCAGGAGGCCTCTTATGTTAGTACTTTGTATTGAAATAATGTATGCAGTAGATGCTCCACATCTTTCAGGTTGGTTTGGGACCCTAGGGACAATCATAGTTTTAGTTTGGTTCCACCAATTGTTCATATGGTTGTATTGGCCAGTCTTGAGGACAAGCAATTTCGGGAATGAAGCACTGTAATGTTCCTTTCCACGCGACCCCTCTAGATGGATGACTTAGTAGCCTATTTGATTCCCGTAGAATAGAATCAATGAAGAGAGGGGATTGCTTTTATTATTTGATGTCATTGGGGAGAAAAAGGTTGTATTTTTAAAGTGACATTAAATAATTAAGTTAAAAAGGTTATAAAGGGACTTTGATATTAATACTTAAGCAAACCTTATGTTGTCACTTTAATTGTTTAAGTGAAAGGGTAGAAAGGTAAAATGGTCATCCAAAAGGGTAAAAATGTCATCAAAGCAAGTGAGAGGGATAAAGGAAGATGATAGCTCATTCTCTCATTATGTTGATGATTATTCTGATTTGACATAGAGAATTCTTGGATCCTTTGGGGTTTGGAGTAAACCCTAGTTTGGATTGGTTTCGGTGGTGAGAGATCCACCCTAGCTAATCAGGTTTCGGTGGTGAAAGATTCCACCCTATCCAAGTTAGAGGGAGAATCACTTAGGTTCTTCATTGGATTTTATTGCTTAAGTCCCTATTTAGGTTTGCGGATTAGAGTAGATCAATTTATCCCATTGCAGTGGAATTTCCAATCGTGGAAGACATATTTTTTCAGGAGGAGGTCGATCTATATTTCGAGAGGCCATTTTGGTTGTGTAGGTCGAGTTTATTGTGAAGGAGGCTGAGATATTGTGAGCATGTTGAGTTTCCTAAGTGTTGGGCCACGTTTCCTTGCGGGGGACGAGATCAATTGAGTGTTCGGTGCATTACTTATCAAGGGGGCCGAGTTATCATTGTTTGGGGCTGATTTCCATTGCTAGAACCGAGCTTACTTGTTTGTTGCCTGAATTTCCTAGCTTAGGGCCAAATCTTTTGTTTGTTGGCCGTGTATCCCTTGTGGAGGGCCAAGTTCTCAAGCTGGGATGAGATTTCTTTGTAGCTGGGTTGTGAATCCCTTGTGGAGGGTCGATATTTCTTTGCAGTTGGGTCATTTTCTGTTGAAAGGAGGCCGTCTTTTCCTTGAGGGTCGAGTCTACAACTGTTGGAGCTGAGTTCTTTTGATATGGCGGTCGAATTTATCTTGGGGAAGCCGTATTCTTGGAGCTGGGATGTATTTCTCTATGTGAGGGAGGTATTACTAAGAAGAGGTCGGGTTTCCCTTTTGCATGAGGCTGATTTTACCTACAATGAGGCCATACTCTTTCCTGCAGATTGTTTGCTATTCCTGGTAATCATATTTTTCTCTGTGGGGCTGATCTGGACCCCTATTTTTGGCTAAAATTGTTACATGTTAGAGATCTATAATAAAGTCATATCTTTGTGGTATTTTCTTATTGTCATARTGATTTTGTTCAATTGTTTATTTTGGTATCTTGCTGTAATATTTGGCATGCAAAAATGAAAATCAKATGTGGCATCAAAACTACAACCATCCATTGAAAGGTTATATGAAATAAAATGAAAAACAAACCATATACATAACATCAACAGATTAGAGGGTTTATATTGGGTTTGGGGTGTGTTCACAAAGTGTTTGACAAAAACACCACACTAGAAATAAACTACAACAAACTAGAAAGGGGGTTTAAAGTGAAATTTGGGCCTATCCACCAACTATTTGACGAAAGTCCCGAGCCAAAAAACCATTGGAATACTACAACAATAGACACAAATTTGTAAGAACACCTAGGTGGGACATTTCATAGATGCCTTTGGGTCTTGGGTCGTTAACCTGTTTTGTTACGTCTGAGGAAGACAATCTCTTAGCCAATCAAAAGCAGTGTTAGGTCTTACTCCACAACTAGAAGGTAGTTTCAATCTAGATAGTATCTGGAAGAAAGTCAATGTCCCTCGTGGTCATTTTTTAGGCTACCTTGAGTGCGGTTATGTGCTTTCTAGTAGCATCTAACCTTAGTCCCATACATGAGACCATGGGGTTGCAATTTAACCTCATAACCAAGAGATCCATAAAATGTTATCATTGTGTCGAGAGGTGCTCTATAGCCCAATATGTAGGAGATGTTTATGTAACATAACACATTAAAATAATAATAAAACATTAAAAAAAATAAAAATTCAGCTCAATATGTGGGAGATGTTCATGTAATTTAACGTATTAAAATAATTATAAAAATTAATAATAAAAAATAGTAAAAAGTTATGTCGACTCCCTGAGAGACAGAGAGAGAGAGAGAGAGAGAGAGAGAGAGAGAGAGCCCAATATAGGGGAGATGTTCATGTAATGTAACGTATTAAAATAACAATAAAATATTAAAATAATAATAATAATAATAAATTAATAATAAAAAATTATGTCTAATCCATTATATATATATTGAACTAATTGTTGGACACACCTACCACACTTAGAGGGGGGGTGAATGAGTGTGGGGCTCTTTTTCCCAAAACTTCCCTCTTGCACAAAAACTCATCAATTAACATTCAACATTTATTC